>BPTQ01000007.1:96348821-96432300 GCA_019973895.1 Chrysanthemum seticuspe
CTTTTATAAGTACTTTAAACTTTTACTGATTACCATGAGTTCATAGCCCCAATTTTTATTACTTAATTGTTTTACAAACCCTTGGGGGGAGATACATGCTTTATTTTAAACCGAACACATTGCTTTCAAACAAAAGCGGGCTCAAGTATCACAACGTATTGAGGCAGCCGTATCAAACAAAAGCGGGCTCAAGTATCATATACTTGAGGCAGCCGTACAACTATATACTTATCTGATTGTTATTAGCACTAAGTTTCCGCATTTGCCAAACTTAAGTCCCTTAATCATGAATCATTAATCACTATGTGAGAGTGGGCGCGAATATTGTGAATAGATCTATTGGGATTGACGAATCCCGTTTGTGTTGACCGGGTAGGCAAACAAACGCACTATATTTGAGTAACATTGGTAAAAACGGCAATTTTACCTGATAGGGCACGCACCGACATTTTCTCCAATTAATTTTGGAACACGTTAACGCCTTGATTGCATGATGCTTAGTCTAATAATAACTGTTTTGGTTTTCAAACCATTGGTGTGAATTTATAACTCACACTACAAACATAATGTGTTCAACCATCAAACAAACTCTATGAATTCACTCAACCTTTGTGTTGACAGTTTTAAGCATGTATTTCAGGTCCATAATGTCGGAAGCTGGCACGGAAGAGCAAGGACTAGATCAAGAAGGCTATAAATTTTATTATCATTCGAAAACCAATTTAATGTATTTTGTAAACTTGGAACCATCTGGGACCTCTATTTTGTAAACTCTGATATTTATATAAATCGAATGATAAATCTTTTAAAACTACTCCATTAGAGTACGTTTTCTATTGTTATGACTGTTGTGCCATGAAGTAACACCCAGTTTGAATTCCGCTGCGTATCACGAAATTGGGGGTGTTACAAAAATCAATCCAGATACTTGTGATATTTTATCAAAGCATTTTGTACCTGAATTGTTTTTGATATTTTTAGAAAAAGAACTCCCCCTCAACATGTGCATCATTTATTTGAAATCGTTTTAGCACACGGAGGCAAGAGAAAGAATTAATTTCTTTGATTACCATTTTCTAAAAGATATCAACATCACTTCCCTGATTAAATTATATTGGAGACGGATGAGGTTTTTAAAGGTTTGCTCCCCCTCAATATGTGCCTCGAGGTTTGAAAGAGTTTTGCACATACTAGAGGGAACCTGCACTTAGAGACAAATCAATCACGTTTCAATTCTTTGTGGTTTTAAAAAGATGCTCCCCCTCAACATGTGCATGGAAAATTTGAAATCGTTTGGCACATGTGGGGAGGAAAGCTTGCTAAACACATATGAAACCAATTATCAAGTTATCAGTTTAAATCCAATGTAAATAAAAAATTCTCCCCCGATCACACTTTTAAAATCCTTTGAGAGTTGTGATCTCTATTGATTTAAATTAAATTTTGAGAGCTTTTTGAGGAGAATAGTGACTTGCTTTTGAAAAGAACATTTTAACTGACAAGGATCAGATTTTTCCGACTTTAAACTCCATTGTTTAAACATGCAAGAGTATCTTTTGAAAACATAACATTAGGAAAGGTTTTGAATCAATTGTATAAAACATTGTTCTTTTTGATTTTTTCAACAATAAACCTTGCTCATTTACGTACCAATTGTTTGAAAAATGACCTTTCAAAAAAACCTTTTTAATTCGAATAAAATCATTCTCCCCCTCAATCAATGACACAAGTTGTTGATTGAGAGATAGAGATTTTGACAGATGATAAGCACAAATGATTTACACGAATAATAGAGTACGAGGCATTTTCAAAACAATTTAGTTTTCATTAGATGGCAAATATTTTTCAGAAGAATCATTAGACGGAAAAATATTTGGAAAGAGAAGCATTTATCTTTTTGATAACAAACATTTATTTTAAGAAACAGAGCATGAGACTTGAAACATGAGATAAAGCATGGCTCTGTTCTTTTCATTTAAAACGGGTTACTGCCTGAAATGACAATAAACCACCACTTTTCTCCGCCATTTTTTTTTTTTTTTTTTAAACAAAAACTATGTGCATTCGAAGAACATCTAAAAACCCGTGACATTCTTTGAATGTCAACACAAAGTCCGTAGATGATATCGAATAAGGAAAAACATGACAAAATAGCAATATATATATATATATATATATATATATATATATATATATATATATATATATATATATACTTTAAGGGTTTTTCAAGTTTTGTATTTTGGTTTTTGAATAAATATATACAAGAGATAGATGAATAAAGACCTTTACTCCTCGTCTTCCTCTTTAAGACGCTTGAGTGTTTCCGGTTGTAAACTCTTTAGACCAAGACGTGGAAGGATAAACTCAAAACGTTCTCTAGGAAGAGCTTTGGTGAAGATGTCTGCTAATTGGTATTCAGTCCTCACAAAGTAAAGTTCCACCACACCGTTTTGAACTTGCTCCCTGATGAAATGATGTCGAATGTCTATGTGTTTTGCTCTTGAGTGTTGTACGTTGTTGCATGAGAGAGCAATAGCACTTTTATTATCATAATACAGAGGAATTTTGTTGAATTCAAAGCCATAGTCAGATAATTAGGATCTCATCCATAGGATTTGAGCACAACAAGATGACATGGCTATGTATTCAGCCTCTGTAGAGGAAATAGAAGTACTCATTTGCTTCTTTGAAGACCAGCTCACAAGCTTATCACCAAAAAACTGAGCACCTCCAGACGTACTTCGACGAGTATCTTGACATCCTGCATGATCAGCATCTGCATAGGATGTTAGTGACATACCGGTGTCCTTTGGGTACCAAAGTCCCATATTGATGGTTCCTTGGAAATACCGAAAGACCCGTTTAACCGCTTCAAGGTGCTTTTTAGTAGGCTTAGCTTGGTATCTAGCACACATGCAAACAGCGAACAAGATGTCTGGTCTACTAGCTGTAAGGTACATCAGGGATCCAATCATACTACGATATTTCGTTTGGTCTACCATGATTCCTGAGTGGTCCTCATCTAGTTTAGTACGTTCAATCATGGGAGTGTCAACAGGGTCACTAGAATCAAATCCAAATTTCTTTAAAATCTCATTTGCATATTTAGATTGATTTATAAAAATGCCTCCGGGACTTTGTGAAATTTGTAATCCCAAGAAAAATGACATTTGTCCCATCATTGACATTTGAAATTTAGAACCCATTTCATTTGAAAAACGGTCACACTCATTGGGGTCAGTCGAGGTAAAGATGATATCATCAACATAAATTTGAACGTGAATTAAATGTTTGCCTGACTTCCTGGTGAACAATGTAGGATCAACTGCTCCTTTGTTGAATCCAGTAGATAGAAGAAACTTTGATAGCGTATCATACCATGCCCTTGGAGCTTGCTTTAAACCGTAAAGAGCCTTCTTCAAATGATAAACGTGAGTAGGATGCTCTGGATTCACAAAGCCTTCAGGTTGGCTGACGTAGACGACTTCTTTAAGATCTCCATTAAGAAACGCCGTCTTTACATCCATCTGATAGACTACCATGTTCTTACTTGCAGCATTAGCCAAGAAGATTCTGATTGCCTTGATACGAGCAACAGGAGCAAATGATTCTTCAAAGTCAATACCCTCCTCTTGTCAGTATCCTTTAGCCACCAATCGAGCCTTGTTCTTCAGGACATCACCATGCTCATCAAGTTTCACTTTGTAGATCCATTTTAGAGCAATGATCATAGCACAATCTGGATCAGGTACTAATTCCCATACATCAAGTCGATCAAACTCATGAATTTCTTCTTGCATGGCATTGAACCAGCTGTCTTCATTCATGGCGGTTTTAACATCTTTTGGTTCGATCTTAGAGAGTACGGAGTTGAAGAAGCACCATAAGGCATCGGTTGCAAGTTGTTTCCGTGTGGATACTGGATAAGAGGGATTTCCAATGATGTTGTCCAATGGATGATCAAGAGTCCATTTTCTGAGGTGTTCATGTGGCTGTTGTTGAGGGACTGAAGTAGCAGAGTCGATCTCCTGAAGAAGATGGTTCTGATGATGATTCAGGAGCAAATATGTTTTCAAATGGAGCATCTTCAGGAGTAGCAAAGGGATTAACTTGATCATTGATGCCAGAAATATTTCCATGATGTACACTCGATGATTGATGATTTGTTGATGAGACAGAGTGATCAGCAGCAGGCGCTTCTTGACTTAATGATATTGAGACTGAAGGGTTGACTTCATTCACAGGGATATGAGCAGCCTCTGTTGATGGATTTGACATTTCATCAACATTTGGTTCATAGTGTTCATCGAACATTGGATCAAACAATTTCCTTAAATCATCTTCTGATGGAGGTACATATGGAGTTGCTGGAGTGGGATATGGAACAAGGGATGAACCAATGGGACTGTTTTGAAGTGCGGGTCCAGAACTGGATTGTCCAGGAGCCATTTGACCAGTCAGCTCATCAAACGTAACGTGAATTGTTTCCATGATATTTCGGGTTCTCTTGTTGTAGATTCGGTAACCTTTTCTGCTTGGTGCATATCCAACAAATACTCTAATGTCCGCTTTAGCTTTCAATTTACCTAAATCTTGACCGTCATTAGTTGGATAACATAAAGCACCAAACACACGAAGGTATGATAGATCAGGTTTTCGATTGTCGACAAGTTCATATGGAGTCTTTTCATGAGATGTGTGAATTAGAGATCGATTTTGAGTGTAACATGCAGTGGCAATAGCTTCAGCCCATAGAAACATTGGAACCTTTGAGTAGATCAGCATTGTTCTTGCAGCTTCTACAAGAGTTTGATTTCGTCTTTCAACTACACCGTTCTGTTGAGGAGTTCGAGGAACACTTCTTTGAGAACTGATTCCAACATTTTCATAAAATTCATTGAGTTCTTTATTAACAAACTCAGTTCCATTATCAGTTCGGACGATTCGAACCATTTTGTTGAGTCGGATCTGAAGTTGTTTAATGAGTTTAATGATGACATCTGGAGTTTCGTCCTTTGTCCTCAAAAACTTAACCCAAGTGAATCGGGAGAAGTCATCAACCACTACTAGCACATATCTCTTCCCATTAATAGTTTGCACTCTCATTGGGTAGCACAGATCCATATAAAGGGTATGAAGAACTTCCATTATCTGTTGGTTTTGGTTTGTGGGCATATTTCATGTTTTTTCCCAATTGGCAAGCTGAACAAAGATGATCTTTTTCATATTTTAACCTGGGTAAGCCTCTGACAAGATCCTTTCTGGAAAGGTTGTTTATGGTGCCGAAGTTCAAGTGATTGAGACGACGATGCCATAACCAAGACTTTGTTTTAGAAGCCTTTGACAGTAAGCAGATTGGAGAAGACTTCATCATGTCTTCGATAGAGATGGTGTATAGGTTAGAACCACGAGTACCTCTTAATAATTCCACACCATCAAGTTCTCTAACGAAACAAGTATGTTTTCTAAAAGCCACTTCTAGATCAGAATCACAGAATTGACCAACAGAGAACAAGTTGTGACCAAGACCTTCCACATAATATACCCTGGAAATTACACTTTTACCAACCACATAATCTCCATAACCCATAATTCCTCCAAAATGGTCGTTCCTGAATCTAACTGTCCTGATGAATTTACTCACGAAGTTCATGAGCCGCGACCGGTCTCCAGTCATATGCTTGGAATAGCCTGAGTCCAGGTACCATTGAACGATTTGAACGATTTGTAGTTGAACACAGACAAGAATGGATAACTGGATAATTGGGAACCCCATGCAATAATGGGTTCCACTTGGTTAGTAACAGTGATTGGAACACCCACATCAGAAGTAGAAACACCCATATCAGAAATAGAAGCAATGGAATCATTAGGAATAGATGCAGTGATGGTGTCCGTATTTAACCTATTCAAAGTATGTTCACTTCTTAAAGGAATAGTTCTACTAGTAGGCATCCATTTTCTAGTGGGCATTGTCTTAGCAGATTGAGGGCAGAACTGATTATCCTTATGGCCAAAAGGTATCCATTGATAACCTATCTTACTAAATGTTCTTCCTGTGGGTTTCCACTGTTTTCTAACTTTCTTTCGTCTTCGCCTTTTAGCCTTCTTAGCATGATTTTTTGCATTAACAATTTTATCTGGGCATTTGACAGCTTTAGACAAAACATTCACACCACATTCATGATTAGCAACAGAATTCAAGCAGACATCATTACATGGTTTGCAGATAGTATCAGAATTCAAATTAATTATAGTACGCCTATGGCTAATACTAGAATCAACACGATTCGTTTTATTCAACTCAAACTTAAAGTTCCTAGGATGGTCTTCTACTCTCTTCCAATGCACATTCTTAGCTTGCGAGGTCCTATCTTGCTTGGTATTTCCTGGAGGCTTTGACCCGCTTGCTTTAATGTCACTGATTACTCCTGTAGAGGGAATTATGGGAACATTAGTTGGTTGATCTACTTTTTGCATTCCTGAACTAGATGTGCAAGGATCTGAACTACTAGAAGGCACATTAGTGTTCACTTTCTTAAATCTGGGCATGGAATGGTTTGTATGCTTGGCACTAGGCATAGAACAAGGCATTACATCTTTACCTTTCACACCTAAGGATTTAGGACATGTTGCAATTACACATTCTAGCAGCTCCTGAGATCATTTGGCACATATCCTTAAGGTGAGCACAATAGTTATGAAACACAAGTTCATTATTCCTAAGATGAAGAGGAATGTATTTAACAGTCACAGTATATTTGCAGTCAGAGGATGACTTTGAAGCAACATTCTCATTAAAAACAAGTGGCAGTTTCCCTTTTTCCTGACTCCTCAGATTCTCAATTTCTTTTTGTAAAGAAGTTATTTTTTTGTTGTTTTTGTCACGAGTGACTTTCATTGAATCATATAACACTTTAAAGTGCCGTTTAACTTTTTCATTTTCTTCCAGAAAACTCTCGTTTTCTTTTTGTAAAACATTAACTAAGTTTTGAAGATGAAAAGTTTGAGAATACTGAGAATCTAAAGGAGGAGGCATTTGGGAGCCAGTCACATTGTTCTTTTCACCCTTTAATTGAGAGATTTGGGCTTTCAACTTTCTTTTTTTTTTTGGTGCAAAAGGTGAAAATATTTTATTAAAACACAAGAACTCATACAACTAATAAAGCTATAGACATGCCTATAGCTCTAAAGAATTCAACAAAAACAACATCAGAAGAACTGATACAAATCACAACAAGAACAAGACATTCCTGAAAACAATCTCAACCAACTGCAGACAAACTAACATCAGTTTTAAGAGGAACTGCAGCATCCAAATTCACCTTTTATAGCACCAAATAACCATCTAGCTACATTTCCACCTTATCTATTCATCATGATCATTCATCCTGCCACCACAATAATCATGATAAAATAGATTAGTGGCTTCACTAGGGACCATAACCTCTCCACTGCAAGGGCTATACCATGAGGGCTACATTTCCATTTACTACAATGGCTTCACACCCATGGGAACACACACCTTGCAGTGAGTACCACCCATTACCTCCTTAGCAGTACATATCTAGGACCATGTAGGATCATCTTTCATTCCTCACAATCTCCTAGAAACATGTACCACCACACCAGATCACTCTTCACTCAACATAGATGGAAACTCACTTTATGAAATTCAATATAGACTATGCATGTTACTGATCTAGTACCTCTAAATTACCTAACAAAGGCCTATAAAGAGAAATCAGGACCAATCAACAAGCCTAGCCTATATGAACTCCAAGATACAGAGCCATCATCTATAGTGATCAAAACTCATTCAGAATTCACAATGGAATGAACCTGAAGAGAGGGGTTAACCCTTAAAGAATCAGAGAAGAAGCTATGACTTCAACTCCAACCAGCAGAAAACAACAAGCACATCTCTGCATATCCATACTTATATACAAAAACCAATTCAACCTATCCCAACATCACATACCAGGCCTTTATTTCAACTTCAATTAAGCAGCTTCAAAAGACCCATTTGTATTCCAAGTCAAGCCCCATTTGACAGCAATCAACTGAGCTGCCAAAGACCTTTTAACACATAATGACATCAATTTAGTCTTCACACTGTCTTTAATACATTTGATCACCACATCCACATGTCTATTCTCTGCTTTAAACAGCCTCCAATTCCTTTCTTGCCATATGAAGTAAACAGTAGCTGCCACAATTATTTTATCAATAGCCCAACCAAAGTTATTTTTGATCTGTTTATCTGCAATATTGTTACAATAGTCCAGCAACCCACCACTTCTTATTCCACCCAAATTAGTTGTCATTTGCACCATTCCCATCCAAACATTGTTAGCAAATGGACATTGGAAGAATAGATGCTCATGAGAATCACTTCTGCTCTGACATAGACTACACAAGAGATTCCCACCTATATGCCATTTCTCCATTCTATCCTGAGTCAAAAGTTTTTCTTGAATAGCTAACCATAACACAAAACTGTGCTTAGGAATTAGTTGCTTAAACCATATTACCTCATTCCATTTTACTTTTAGACCATCCTCTCTTAAATCAACCCAAGCTTGTGCAGTAGAAAACTTGACATTTACACCACTATTAGTTACCCATACAACTTTATCCATCTTGTTATCATGAAGAACAGGAACTGAGATATTTTGAATTTCTGGATATTTCTCAATTAAGCTGCTAGGCCAATTCCACCCACCATCTTTAATCAAATCTGCCAGAACTGCATTCTTATTAAGTCTAGCATCATATATATCTCTTTGATTGACATAGTCCCCAATTGGTCTGTTAGAACTCCATCTATCATACCATACTGAAATAGACTTGCCATTACCAACTTGATACATCACATGGTCCTTAACTAGATCTCTAATGCCAAGCATAGTTTTCCAACCCCAACTATCACCAGGATCAGTTTTTATACTCCAAATACTTCTATTTTTTAACTTTACCACATTGACCCAAGTTGCCCAAAGAGACTTCTTATTCTCCAAAATTTTCCAAAACTGACTAATAAGCAGCACTGAATTCCACTTACTCAAATCCTTTATACCCAATCCCCCTTGATCTTTTGGCTTACACAAAACTTTCCATGCAACTCTAGCTTTTCCTTTAATAGTATCACCAGCATTCCACAAAAATCTTTTGAAAAGCTTGTCAAGATCATTAACCACAGTTCTTGGGAGTAAATACACTGAAGCCCAATACAGATGCATAGAGGCTAACACTGAAGCAATAAGCTGAATTCTTCCTGCATATGACAACAGATTACTTCTCCAACACTTGATCTTTGATTCTACTTTATCAATAAGCACTTTACAATCCTTAACACTTAACCTTTTAGCCAACAGAGGAACTCCTAAGTATCTCACAGGTAAGGACCCACATTTGAATGGTAAAATTTTTAATAACTCCTGCTTATCTTCCTGCTTAATACTTCCAAAGAACATAATACTTTTGCCTAAATTTGGATACAAGCCAGAGACAAGACTAAATTCCTCAAGAGTCTTCTTAACAACCTCAATGGAACCCTTATTACCTTTACATAGAACCAGTAAATCATCAGCAAAACACATATGAGAAAGCTTTAACTCTTTACATCCAAAATGATACCCAAAACCATCAGACTCCTCAATATTCTTGATCATCAGCAAATTGAAAATCTCCATAACCAAAGTAAAAAGATATGGGGATATAGGATCTCCCTGCCTTAGCCCTCTACCTCCTTTAAAATAACCATGAGATCACCATTTAAGCTAATAGAAAACTTTGCAGTAGATACACATTGCATAATCCATTTCACCATCTTATTGTGGAATCCAAACTTATGAAGAATATCTTCCAAAAAAGCCCAACTAACAGTATCATAAGCTTTCTGAATATCAATTTGCATAGCACATCTTTTTGGTCCATTCTTCCTGTTATACCCTCTTAACAGCTCTTGAGCAATGAGAATATTATCCTGAATATGCCTTCCAGGAATAAAAGCACTTTGGTTAATATGCACCACCTTTTCAAGCCCAATCTTATTCCTATTAGTAAGAATTTTACTAATGCATTTATAGATGACATTACAACAAGCTATGGGCCTAAATTCAGAAACTTTATTAGGAATACTTATCTTTGGAATTAGAGCAATCAGAGTGGCATTGACTTCTCCCAATAATTTGTTGTTGTTGAAGAACTCCTTAACAGCAAGGCATACATCATTGCCAACCACATCCCAAGATTTTTTGAAGAAAGCAGAGGAAAACCCATCTGGCCCTGAAGCCTTATCACTATCAATATCAAACATTGCAGACTTGATCTCTTCATTAGTAACATCTTTAATCATATCTTCGGCTTCAGGACTACTTAATTTTGTACTAAAAATACTTTCCTCTACAGGCTTTCAACTTTCTGATCGTGCAACAATGAGCTTGAATTTGTTCGTCACGTTTATTTATCTGAAAAACTGCATCAAACTCTGGAGCATCTGAGGATGTCTTGATATTTGAGGTTTTAACATTTTCTTTAAGATGTTGATATTTTAGTTGCAAATCAAAATGTTCAACTTCTAGTTTAGAAAGATGTTTTACCAAATTATCGTGATCATCTCGATCAATTTTCTCACTAAGTTCTGAGTTTTTGTTTTCAAGCTCAATGACACGATCATGGGAGACTTTCAATGCAATAGATAATTTATGAAATCGAGAAGCAGTAATGGAGTGATTCGTAGCAGTGTAAAACACATCTTGAGTAATACATTCAGAAATAAGATTCTCATTTAATGTATGCAAGTATTTCCTCTCAATCTCATTATATTTTAATTCATGCTCATAGTCACTAACCTCAACTATCATTGCATCAAATTCCTTTTCCATTTCTTTAATATCTGAATCCATCCCCTTTTTAAGACTCTCAAATTGATCTTTTAGTTATTTAAAGAAAGGCATGACCTCAGTTAAATAGCATTCTTTAGTTTGCTCAAAACCCCTTTCCCCTTCAGTTATCCCAGTGGGTGTGATCATTTTCTTACAAGTTTTCTCAAAATCAACAAATAATTGAAAGATAACATATTGACTGATTAAGGTCTTGCTTTTAGTGGCAATAGTTCTAGGAACTAAATGCATTGGTGTATTTGGAGGATACACAGTTGCTGAAGGCATTTTCCTAAAGGGGGGGGGGGTTTGTTACAACAAGATTTTTTGCTTTTTGCTTATGTAAATCCTTTTTCCAGAACACTTGTTCGGGTGTTAACAACGATTGAGGCTTAAACATATTCAAGGAAATCCAATTTTCCTTTTTGTAGTCATGGGGTCTGATAATTATGTTTTTCTCTTTACATGTAGGATTGTTGAGTTTCTTATCCATTTTCTCCCTAGTGACCTCATCAGATTTCTTATCTTCCTCGGTGCACTCAGCGCAACTAGGTTTCTGCCTAGGTTTAAGGATTTCATTGCCATCATAGATAACATTTTGAGCAGCTTTTGCTATCTTACCATACTCAGGGTTGGATTCCTTTATAATGGGGATACTATGCTTATCGTTGAGAACTCTATGCTTTGTGATCATGTGAGCAGTCTTAATGGTATTCCCTTGTACGTACAACTTATTTTCAAGCTTGTTTTTCATGGTTTTTAGATTAGAAAAATCATTCAAAAGTTTTGATTCCTTAGCACTGAATTCTTGCTTAAGCATTTTAACATTTTCTTGAAGTTCTTATTTTTGCTTAGCAGTTTTAGAAAGCTTTTCTTGTAAGGAGTTTAACTCTTGTTTTAATACTTCTTCTCTAAACTTACTTTTTCTAATAGTTGTACGCATTTGGTCATCCATTTCCTGCTCACGGGTGGTTAACTCAAACTTAGCACGCTGTTCATAAATAGCAACTTGTTCTTTATAGGCATTCAGTTCAGAAACAACATAATCATCATGAGCACATGCAGTGTATTCATAAAAAATATAGTCATCATTGACTGCAGAAGATGCATCACTTGGTACAGTCTCACTTTCACTTTGTTTCACATATTGATCATATGGGACAACATTGATATTACCCATATTTTCAATATCTGACTCAAAAGTTTCAGTTGATTGTACTTTGTCATGTATCTTTTGCTCATCAACATCATCGTATAGTTTTAATACCTCTGAAATGATTTTGTCTTTGGATGGACTAGCTTGCTGTGGTGAGGGGACCTTTGGAGAGACCATTGGAGAGATGCTAGCCATGAAAATTGTTTGTGCAGTAGGTTCATCATCGACGTCAGAGTCGTATGCATCACAATCTGCAACTTGAAAGGCATTGTGATGATTATGACCTATCTCCTGAATTGGCTGTTTATCAACATCAGCATCATATGTCTTTGCATTCTCTTCAGCAAGAAACAATAACTCCTCTTCATCCAAAGCTGCTCCATTATCCTGAGCTTGCACGAGCAACATCTTATCCCTAAAGTACTCTGCATTCTGAGGGCGTTTTGGCGATGTGCAGTTCCTTGCAATATGTCCGTCACCTCCACAGTTGTAGCACTTGATCGGCTTTGCTTGTCCCTGATTTCCATTCCTTCCCCTATTCAGATTTTCCACATATCCTC
This sequence comes from Chrysanthemum seticuspe, assembly GCA_019973895.1. Classification (NCBI taxonomy): domain Eukaryota; kingdom Viridiplantae; phylum Streptophyta; class Magnoliopsida; order Asterales; family Asteraceae; genus Chrysanthemum; species Chrysanthemum seticuspe. The sequence continues at coordinate 96,361,427 of BPTQ01000007.1, forward strand.
TACCAACTCCACCTCTTCCTTGTTCGTACTGCCTTTCTTGAACTGGCTGCACCATAACCTTCCCATCTCTGACAGTGGCTTGATTATGTGGATTGGATGTTGTTCTGAGGTTGCTGTTGGTGTGTGGGAGAGAGTTCATGTTTTGACTTATCATGAGAGCCAGTTGATTAATGAAGTTTCCCACGGCTGGATCAGCTTGTTTGAACATTAGATCGGGAATGAGTTTGTGATTACCATTACCCATGGGTATAACTTGAGAAGCTTTGGTGGTAATTCCCACATTTGTGTAAAAGGCAGTTGAATCATTTGATGAGCTTGTCTCTCCCTGGTTGGTTTTGAACTGATCAAGAATCCTTTTTTCAAACATAGCATGCCTCTCATTCTGAAGAAGGAAAGCATAGAGTTGCTCATAGTTTGTATTCTTCAATCCTTTGGTTAGCTTCACAGAGGTGACAAACTTGTGCCATTCGGGATTCATGTTGTTCACGAATTTTGAGTTCAGTTGAATGTTAGGCATGGTCATTTTGATGTTCCTCATGTCATTCACAAGCTTATGGAATCTCACATAGTATTCATAGACACTCTCATCTGGTTTCATCTTGAAGTGTTCTAATTCATCATATAGTTGTGATTCTCTGTCCTCAATAGTTAATTCAGAACCTGAGAGAAGCATCTTGACATTATCCCATACAGCCTTTGCTTCAGTGTTGTGATTCATAAGCTTGTAGATGTCTTTTGGAAGACCTTGAAGTATAATGTTAGAAGCCCTGATATCTGCATCGAATCTGTTTTTCTCCTTATCATTGAGCTCATCATACGTCTTTGGTCTGTCTATTCCATAGATCATTGTTCCATCTGCAGCTGTATCAATTAAGTCTCTAGTAGTCTCAATCTGATAAGGTCCTTCATCGATTGACTTGAGAATGTTGACTCCGTTTTCTTTTCCCAAACAGTACAGTCGGATTCGTTGTGCCCATGAGTCATAATCAGTTTTGTCAAGCATAGGTAGACGTGTATCTGACCCTACTGCTTGAACGTCCTTAGCTAGGGAAGAAACAATAGTAGGAACGATGTTTGCCATGATTACAAGTTCTACGGGATTTTACTATTCTTTGATTAAACCGGGAAATTGATTCTTTCACGGGATTTTACTAAACCAAAAGAACAACCTTAAGAATGTATCACGAAGAAGTAACAAGTCTCAATAGACAAGTAGCTAAACACTCAACTCGCTTAGTTATCAACTCGCTTAGTTATCAACTCGCTAAACAACCAACTCGCTTAAAGAAACAAGTCGCTTAAGGAATCAACTCGCTAAATAGCCAAGTCGCATTAGTATCAACTCGCTTAATGGAACAAGTCGCTAAATATCCAACTCACTTTAGTATCAACTCGTAACACAATCAACTCGCTTAATGAAACAAGTCGCATTAAGAATCAACTCGCTTAATAGCAAGTCGCAAACGGACACAACTCGCTTAACCACCAAGTCGCTTAAAAGATCAACTCGCTAAATAGCCAAGTCGCATATATCAAATCGCTTCCAGTAACAAAGCAACTCTCTTCGAAGAAACTCAAGTCCGAGACTCAACTCGCTTAGTACAAAGTTCACAAATGACAACTTTATCAATAAAAAACAACCAAACCACAATGATTTAAGCCTTCCAATTCAAAACATAAACACATATGATGATCCTAAACACAAAAGTACAAGCAAAATTCAAACTTTAACACTAGAATTTGTCCAAATGATTCAAACTCTCCTAAACACTTAATACCCCAAAAACCTTATGAAATCCACCAAAACAAAGAGCATGAAAGATGAGTGATCAAACCATGGCTCTTGATACCAATTGTAAGATATAGGATTTCACAAACACAATAAACCATAATCACTATGGGGCGTTCAAGTAGTTTAGAGAGAGAAAGTTCTAGAGAGAGAAAGGGAAGAGAGTTGGGAACTATGTGAAACAAAGAAAAATGGTATTAAAGCTCCAACCCTCTACCTTGGGAGGTAGAGGGTATTTATAGTTTCTTACAAACTAACGCCACCTACGGGCTGTGGATCAGGCATACAGTGGGTAAAGACCCGTCCGTCCTCCACGGTGTTACATAACAAACTACTTAATAATATAACTTGACTACGACTACGAGCTTTCTACCAAATACATATACTTGAGGTGACCGACTCTTTAACGACTGAACTTTCTAATTCCTAACAAACTTAATTGAGTTAGGTGGTGAGAACTGACAACTCAAGGCATAAGATGGGGATAAAACATGTTTATGTTGCAACTTATGTTGGCTAAATGTAAATCCCATAAATCTTGGAATTGCAATTGAAATTGGCAATTGGGCAAGGGCTCGTACCATTTTATATAATTTCATTACTAGCAGATCAACTGATGTGATGAGATTATGACAATTTGGATCCTAGTTTTCAATAAAAATTAATTAGTTATATGAATATGAACCTTGGGTATTTAATTTTATTGAAAAGAAAAATTATCAAAATACTAATTATGGTTTTTTGAACTTTTTCGGTAGATGGCTCATTAACCTAAAAACACTATGAGCTTAATGAGTGTTGCTTTCAAAGATATTATTGGAAGAGACAAACTGACTGGCTCAAAATTCAATGATTGGCATCATGCACCTAGGATCATCCTTCGTGTTGCCAAAAGACTTGATATTTTGTCTACACCTCTGCCTGAAGCTCCTGCTGATACGGCTACTGCTCTTGAAAAAGAGGAGTATTGTTTCGAGTATGAGAAACACAATGATGTGGCTTGTATTATGCTTTCGGGGATGTATGCTCAATTGCAAAAACAATATGAGCACTATCTGCCTATGAGCATGCTCGATGAACTCAAACGTATGTTTGAGAAGCCACCAGCAGCTGAATTGTATGAACTTATTCAAAAGGTTCATAGTTGCAAGAAAGAGGTTGGTAAATCTATATCTGACCACGTCCTTGAGATGAAACATCATTTGGACCAATTAGAGAAGCTCGGCTGTGGTTACTCCCAAGAGATGTGTGTTGGCCTCATCAATCACTCCCTTAATCAGGAGCGGTTTGGTGATTTTGTGTGTCAGTACAATATGCATTGCACTGGGAAGACAGTGAATGAGTTACATGCAAAGCTTGTAGACTTCGAGAACATGTTACCTAAGAAGGCACCTACACCTGCGGTACTAGAAATACAAGGTGGTAGGGTAAATAATCCAAAGCCGTAAGCAGATAAGAAAGGGAAAGGAAAAGGAAAGGGGAAACAAGTTGTGATCCCACTAGCTCCTAAGAAGAACCCTACAAAGAGAAAGGAGAATCCTAAGAAGGATTCGGCTTGCCACCATTGTAACTCACCCGGTCATTAGAAGCGGAACTTTCCATTGTTGCTGAGTGAGTTGCTTCAGAATAAAAATAAGATAGTGCCCAGCTCATCAGGTATTTTTATGTTTGAATTATTTTCTTTTCCTTATAAGCAAAATTCCTGGATTTATGATACAGGATGTGGTACTCACATATGTAATTCATCGCAGGGACTTAGAGGAGCGAAGAAGCTGACCTGTGGAGAAAGATACGTGTACGTTGGCAATGGCAAGCGTGCAGTAGTTGAAGCCATAGGGACTTTTGATTTAGTGTTGCTTTCGGGCTTAATTATTGAACTAAATAATTGTCATTATGCACCCGCCATTGTTAGGTGTGTTATTTCAATTTCTTTGTTAAAAGATATTGGTTTTATGCACACTTTTACCAGTTATGGAATTTCAGTTTCTTTAAATAATGTTTTTTATTTTAATGCAATTCCTATAAATGGTGTGTTTGAAATTGATATGGATGATTGTGTATCCAAAGGAAATAATTCGTTGTATAGCATTAGCAATAAAAAGAGCAACTCTAACTGGGACTCTTCTTATCTTTGGCATTGTCGCCTTACTTATATAGGCAAGAAACACATGGTAAAGCTGCAACATGAAGGGCTTTTACAAAGTGTCGATGATGAATCATTTGACAAATGCGAGTCTTGCATATCTGGGAAGATGACAAGGAAACCTTTTTCACATCAGTTAAAAGGGCTTCAGATCTACTTGTATTGATACACACTGATGTGTGTGGTCCACTTAGACATGTGTCAAAACGTGGTGCAACCTACTTCTTAACCTTTACTGATGATTTCAGTCATTATGGTTATGTTTATTTACTTAAACATAAACATGAATTCTTTGAAACATTTAAGGTTTTCAAAAGTGAAGTAGAATTACAACTCGATAAGAAGATTAAAGCTCTTCCATCCGATAGAGGTGGTAAATATATAAGCCAAGAGTTCAAAGATTACTTAGCTGAGTGTGGAATTGTCCAGCAGCTCACATCTCCTTATACTCCACAGCAAAATGGTATATCTGAAAGGAAAAATCGTACTTTACTAGACATGGTACGATCGATGTTTAATATTACAACTCTTCCTTTAACTTTTTGGGATTATGCCCTTGAAACTGCTGTTCACATTTTGAATATGGTTCCAACGAAGAAGGTTGTTAAGACTCCATATGAAATATGAACAGGAAAAGCTCCCAACTTTTCTTACTTAAAGGTCTGGGGTTGTGAGGCGTATGTTAAACATGACTCACCAGATAAGCTCCAACCAAGATCTGTTAAGTGTATCTTTGTAGGATACACTAAGTAAACTATAGGTTACTACTTCTACTACCCAGCTGAGAAAAAAGTCATTGTGGCTAGGTATGGAGACTTACTTGAAAGGAATCTCATATCTCAAGAACTCAGTGGGAGAGTGTATGATCTGAAAGATGATCATAAAGACACAACACCTTCTGATAATACTAGCCAAGTTCAAGAAGAACCTGAAAGCTTGGGTGCTCCTCCTGAAGTTGTTCCCATTCGTAGGTCTGAAAGGACTATACATGCACCTGACCGTCTATGTCTTAACGTAGAGGTGGGGGAAAATATGGTTGGGGATCTTAATGAACCTACCAACTATAAGGCTGCCATGGCTGATCCTGAAAAAAGGATAAATGGTAGATTGCTATGAATGGGGAAATGCAATCCATGAAAGATAATGATGTCTGGATTGAAGTTGACCTTCCTCCCAATGTTAAAGTCGTTGGAAGTAAGTGGATCTTCAAGAAGAAAACTGACATGGATGGCAATGTACACACCTATAAGGCTCGTCTGGTAGCTAAAGGTTTTACTCAAACCTATAGCGTTGATTACGAGGAGACATTCTCTCCTGTAGCATACATAAGAGCTATTAGGATTCTCATAGCTATAGCTGCACACTATGACTATGAGATTTGGCAGATGGATGTCAAAATCGCCTTTCTAAATGGTCATCTAGATGAAGACATCTATATGGCACAACCTGAGGGGTTTGTGAATCCACAATTTTCTAACCGTGTATGCAAGTTTAAAAGGTTAATTTATGGACTAAAGCAAGCATCAAGGCAATGGAAAAAAAAGATTTGATGGAGAAATCAAAAGTTTTGGATTTACTCAGAATCTTGATGAGCCACGTGTATATCACAAAGCTAGTGGGAGTCATGTTACTTTCCTTATTTTGTATGTCGATGACATATTAATCATGGGAAATCATATACCAAGTTTAAATGAGGTGAAAGCCTATCTTGGTAAATGTTTTTCGATGAAAGACTTAGGGGAAGCATCATATATACCCAGAATCAAGATCTACAGGGATAGATCAATTCGGCTAATTGGTTTAAGTCAAAGTGCTTACATTGACAAAATATTGAAGAGATTCAATATGCAAAATTCTAAGAAGGGATTTTTGCCGATGCAAGTAAACCATGGTTTGAGTAGCTAAGGTTGTGCTTCAACACCTGCAAAGGTGGCACGCATGAAGAAAGTTCCTTATGCTTTGGTTGTAGGATCTATCATGTATGCGGTGCGATGCACAAGACCAGATGTGGCGTTTGCTCAAAACCTGACCAGTCAGTATCAATAGAATCCTGGTGAAATTCACTGGACTACTGTTAAACATATTCTCAAGTACCTTAGGGCTACAAGAGATATGTTCATAGTGTATGAGGGAAATCCAGAAGTAGAACTGTGTGTTATAGGTTACTACGATGCATCCTGGAAGTGTGACAAAGATGATACGAAGTCTCAGATAGGTTACATATTTGTCATCAATGGTGTTATGCCGTCGATTGAAAATCCTATTAAAGTATATTGTGACAACTCTGCTGCAATTACTTTTGCCCATGAACCAGGAGTCATGAAGGGCACCAGACACTATCCTAGAAAATATCACTATGTTCGAGAACAAGTCGAGATAGGTGCAATTGAGTTACTCAAAGTTCACACAGATGATAACCTAGCAGATCCTTACCTGGTGAAAAACTTAATCATTTGTCTGATAACTTTGGACTTCGCTTAGCTAGTAGTTTCATGCCCATATGTGACTAAGTATTTTAGATAAAGGATATTGTAAATATTATTATTCAAATGAAATAAAGTATTTTTTTTATGTTTATTATTCATTTATTATGATGTTATCCTATATTTGCATGTGTAAATCCTTGAATAACTTAAGTTATTCTAAATAGTCCGTTGTCGATCAATAGCATGGGAATGATATTGAATTAAAACAAATCTGAGTATTAGTCACAATATACTTGAAAGTATATTGATGCGTAGCATGACTAATTTCAGATGATATTCAATGGATTGAGTATAAGACTTATCCCAACCACATGATGGTACTTTATGGATCTTAGTCATTAAGTACATCATGAATATTTTTCCTCTGAATTGAGATACCAGAGAAATGTCATGGATGTAGTGCATTTTTGTGAAGCAATCTAACGCTATACGTAACTGGTAGTTATAAGGGTTGTTTTCAGAAGTGTTGCAAAATTTATGAATTCTGCTCGTAGTCAAAACGGGATTTGTTTCCTTCAAATTTATTATGAAGTATAATGCTGCTGGGCCCCTCGTAAGGTTGTCAAGATGTTTACATGGCCATGCCCAAGGTCTTCTGGAATATGTTCAGAAGAATTGGTAATCTTGATCAATCATATAAAGCGAGAAACATAATAGTTAATTAAGAAATGAGTTCGATCCATATTCTTATTAACATAGTATTAGAAACAAAAGGATGAATATGATGATGAATCATCAAAGCAGTTTTTCTCCAGAAAACCATACACGAGTTGTACTGAAGGCATTGGCGTATTGGTTGACTCTAACTAATGTCATTACACATTTTGTAAACATATTCAAGTGGGAGATGTTGGAAATCTATATATTTATAAAACCGTGGATGTCCGGATTCTAACTTGTGACCACGGGATTGCAAACATTAGCAAATGAGAATTAAAGTTATAATTAATGTAAAATGATTACGATTAATTATTACACAAAACCCGACTAACGATCCTTAAGTATTTAACTGAAAAGACTAACGACCGTTAAATGTAAAAAGGAGAGAATATATGGTGAATAACTTAAACATGAAAAAGATACGGGTATCCCTTTTTCCTTCTCATAGTGTCCGGCCAAGGGGGCTTCTCCAAGCCCAAACCCTAAATTTTTCCTTAATTTATTCTATCACTATATATACAAGACCTAGGGTGAAGTTTTATGGTTAATTTTTGTGCATTGAATTAACCCTAGATCTCTCATCTCTCTTTCTTTTGCATAGCCGGCCGAACCCTCCTCCAAAAGGTGTTTTGGTTTTGTTTTTCTTATAAAATAAGGGTTTGTGTTAGATCTAACTATCTCTTGATTCGTGGTTAATTCATGTGTACAAAACTGTGGTGGTAAGACATTATTCTTACACCAATTTGGTTTGAGTGGTAAAACGGTAAGGGACAACTCTTTAAACCACTTCATCATCTTTGTTAAAGAGATCTAACCAATTGCAAGAGGTATGTTACACGTTTATATTTTCAGTTAATTAATTGTTATTATATTCTAAGTCTTTCGCTATGTACTCTGTGGTGTCATACATGTTATTATTGTATATCATGTTTATAAACTCAATATAATTTTTGTTAGCAAAAAGGCGTTACAGAAAACCGCGAGGTCAATATCAGATGGAGACATGTCCATGGTTAAGGAAATAGGGGATTTGAGGTCATCTTAAGAGTGTGTGTGTTTGGGGGAGTGTGTGTAGTGATAAACTGGAGGTGTATTTCAGAAGTTAAGCTAGTGAAATAAAGGCGTTCACTTTTTTTACACATTTGGACTACTTTAGGGACCATTTTTGCAATTTACACTTAAAAAATAAAATATCACAAAACATGTTTTCAAAAGTTCACAGGTTTATTTTTATTTTATTTTTTTATTTATTTATTTTTAATTTTATTATTATTTTTTTTAAAGAAACTTTAAAATATGTATGTTAATTGTATTTTAACTTACTTAATATACTAACATACAATTAATATTATTACTATTATTATTGTGATATTAAAGGCTATGTACGTTATTCTTACATGTACTCTGATATTATTATTTAATATTAAACCACTTACTATGATGTTAAAGGCTAGGCGCTAAATTTTTTCACTAGACTTGATCAATTGTGTATTAATCATTGTAATTCTTTTATAGCAACTTGCTAGTTTTTAATAAATCCGGCATTCAAAAAAAATTATGTATTAAAATCAAACAAATGTCTTATATTGTGCTAAACTTAATAGTAAAGTTTAAGTTTTAATTTTCAAGATGTTAGTTTGCCAATGGTTAACTTTAATATAAACTTAAATTATAACTTGTAAACCATAAATTGACTCTACTTTTCAATATTAGTTTACTCTTCATAATAATAATGTTTAAGTTTCAATATTATTTATAAAACATGTTCTGTCTTTATTATATGTATTCAATATTTAAGTATCTGGAGAGAGACATCAACTTAATTAAAAATATAAATATAAGAAAACATGTTTCCCTTTGTTCAAGAAAATTTATTATTGTTGGCTTAAAAAAAAGGAAATAAATACAAGAACTTTTTTTTTGATTAAATTATTACTCTAACATTATTACTTTGATATTATTGTTTGATATTAAATCTGATACTAAATTTATTAACTAGGCTTGATCAATTGTGTATTAAAATATAACGAATAAAGTTATTACTCTGAAATTTATTACTTTGATATTAACTAATTGATTAAATTATTACTCTGATATTTTGTTTTTTAAGGTGATTTGACAAATCATCACTAGCTCGAGACAAAAAATGACAGAGAAATTTTCTTCCTAGAGACACAAAGAGTAATAAAGTTAAATATCATACTATTTGGTTTATACTTTTCAAAAGTGTGTATGTTAATTCTATTTTAACGTAGTTAATATACAAACATAAAATTAATATTATTACTATTATTATTGTGATAATAAAGGCTATGTACTTTTCAATATTAGTTTACTTTTCAGATGTAATCTGATATTAGTTTTTCTTATATGTTTTTACTTATGTATTTTAATTTTAATTTCAATATTAATGTCATGGACGTAAAAGTGGTTGTTTTTCATTATGATTTGACAAAACATCACTACATCGAGATACAAAAAATGTCATAGAAATTTTCTCTGTGTAGACATGAATATTTTTCCTAATTGATTATCATTTCATATGCCATCTGTCTCCATTTGTTCATCAATATCTTTTAAAAATTAAATATCAGATTTGATTTTTACTTTTTAATATATCTATTTGAAATATTATTACATGTACTCTTCATAATAATAATGTTTAAGTTTCAATATTACTTATAAAACATGTTCCTGTCTTTATTATATGTATTTAATATTTATTAATCTGGAAAGAGACATCAACTTGATTAAAAACATAAATATCAGAAAACATGTTTCCCTGTTGTTCAAGAGAACTTATTATTGTTGGTTTAAAAAGAGAATATATATAAGAAAACATGTTATGTCTTTAAAGTATGTATGTTAATTACATGTTAACTTACTTAGTATATTAACGTACAATTAAAATTATTACTATTATTACTTAATGTAAACATACAGTATAAAAAATCTAGTCATATTAAAATGTTTTTTTTCTTTATTAAATTATAACTCTTATATTATTCTTTGATATTAAAAATTTATTGTTTGATATTATTGTCTGATTCTAAGTTTATTAACTAGCCTTGATCAATTGTTCAAATAAAATATAACGAATAAAATTATTACTCTGAAACTAATACTCTGATATTAACTATGCTTGATCAATTTATTAAATTATTTATAACACCCTAGAACTTGATTTACATTTTATGATTATAACCTAAAGTTTATATAAATAAATAAGTAAAATAAAGATATATAAAAAATATGGGCCAGTTATTTGTAGTTTTAATGTTTAGGATTTATTACGTTTTGTAAAGCCCAAACACTTATCCAATCCTAATCCAACCCACACTAGCCCAATTATCCCTCCCTAAAACACCCTAAATGATCCATGACCCCCTAATATGCTGTAGTCGACATTCAAGAAAAAAAAAAGGAAAAAAAAGATGATCGATCAAAAGGTTTGTGGATTCAAGAATTGGTTAGTTTTATTTTTGTATAAAACTCATTACTTTTAAGTTTTATAATCCTTATATTAATTATGTAACTTGCAAGGATGGATTAGGGTTTGTAAATTATGTTTATAAATCTGTAAAATTGAAGTTAATGATGATTAGAGTAATTAACTTAGGTGTTTGGGTGATTATTGCACGAATATATTAATTAGGGTTTGTGGTGTGATGTGTTGATTTGCAGGAATTAATTGGGGTAAAGGTTTTATTAAAAATTGTTAACAACCTGTTAATTAGAGTTATAAATGATCTAGATCATGTGGGTTAAGGGAATAAGCGAGTATATGCATGTTTAACATAATAAAAGTGGTTGTGGTGTGTTTAAATTTCTAGACAGCATAATATGACGAAATTGTATGTGTTATAGATCGAATTGTATAAGTGCAATATTCTGGGTTTTTCTTGGGAAAGCTTATTTTATGTCTTAGTTAAGTTTTTCAAGTGGTTTGGTCGAATTTGGAGTTGTTTAAGTCGTATTTTTGAATTTTACAAGATCAAGTGTCAAAGCTGATAAAACGGGTCTGAAATTTAGGTTGGATTCATCTAGGTGTTAACTGATGATACTTGCATGTTTTTGAATGATTCTTGAGCCTAAATTGTAGTACCTTGAAATAGCTTTCTGGAAATGTAAGCCTTGTAGCATTTGCATACCTGTAAGTATGATTTTTACATTTTTGGAGTTAAAGTGTTTGAATCTGAATTTCTGAGTTTAAATTTGTGATGTAGTATTTGATTTTTAGTATTAAATCCATGAGGTTATGGAACTTTTCCTTTGGTGGTTATGATTTTTATATATTGTGTGACACCTGTAATTTTTGGTTTGATGTATGGAGTAGGGTGAGTGTGTTTGTCGAGGCTATACTTTTGGTGTGTGTAATTCTGGGTAAGTTATGGACATGTCTGGACTTATGATTTTCCATAGGCCAATTGACCTGGAAATAAAATCCCCCAATTTTTAGAGAGTCTCTTAACTCATATGGGAACCCCTGGGAATTTCCTTGATTTTATTTGAGCTAAGTATTTTATAAAAATCGCTAAAGTCTGGTCCAGATTCGAAATACTAAAAGACATAAATTTATGAACTTGAAAATAAGTATAAATGGGAGATAAGTTAAGCATGATTTATAAATGGAACACATATGTTATTTATGATATGTCCTAATGTAAATTTAGTGAATTCGAGACGTTGAGCTTGCTTGTGTGCCTTACTCTTACGCACACACATTTGAGGTACGGATATTCCATCATTTCAGTAATGACACTTCTTTTCTCTCATGACTTGTTCATTTTGATATTTGATTCGTAATCTCCTCGCTTTGATTTGTTATAATCCATTTGATATGATTCGTTTTGGTATGACCATCTGATTTGATATTCGATTAGTTATTCGTTCGATATGCTATCCGTTTGAGAACCCTTATTGATATGATTCCATTATATGATCAGTTTGATATGATATGATTTGTTGTGTTTGGTTTCCCGAGCTAACTAGCCATGGAGGTACCATGGCCATATCATTGATGCACCAATGACATGACACTATCTGGGGCCGTGTGATTAGTCCCCAGCGTTCCTTTTTGATATGATTATGATATGTGTACACTTGGCCATTATGAATACGTATGTACAGTCTTGTACTGGCATATGTATATTTGATTTGTTTTGCAGGGAGCGTATGGATACATCCTAGGTACTCAGTTCAGATTTGGTGATGTGGTGCGTGTGTGCAATACACCCCCTCACATTTGGGAGCTAGCTACTCCATTTGGTATTTGAGAGGTCTCCTCTCCTTGTGCACTTATGATTTGACGGATTTGATATGATTTGGAAGATATGGGTTATGATATGTGATTTGTTAGATTTGGCTATTGGAGTATCTCCTTTAGTATTAGGTGCTCGTGGCAACATTCTGATTTTGGTTATTATGTGACTATCTGATCTGATTCATTCGTTTGCTATGCCTATTCAGTCATTTATTTGAATACTTATTTTACTCAGTCTTCAGTTCATTTCATTTGGTTATTTTACTCAGTCTTTAGCTCATTTGATTTACTATACTTTCATTCTATTTCGGTTGGTTGCCATTATATGATTATTAGATTCAAGTATATGATTATTAGATTCAAGTATATGATTATTAGATTCAAGTGTTATGCTATTATATGATTGTTTGGTCCATATGTTTACCATGCTGACTATGATTACATGATTTCTCTGTCTACTATGCTAGTATGTTGTTACCTGATTCACCTGTTAGCATGCTAATATCTGATTATCTGCTTACCATGCTATTATGTGACTATTTGATTCGTCTGGTTGCCATGCTAGTATGTAGTCATTTGATTTAACCGTTTATCATGTTATACTTCGTTCAGTTATGTCGAGGGCTATGACTATCATTTAGTAATCTACCTGAAAATTGTGATTTCCATGTTTGTACTTTTGTTTGATGTTTCTGATGCTTATGTTATCGGTTCAGCATAGTAATTAATGTTTACCTGACTTGTTGATCCGCCATGTTTACACTTCTGTTCATGTTACTAGTTGATGATGGAATATGGTACAACTTATGTTATCAGTCTAGTTGATTTATTTAGTTTGCCATGTTGTATTCTTGTTCAGCTACTTCATTTAGTTATGATGTTTGCTCAATATTTTCTACCTATACTTGTGACTGACATGCTTATACTCTATTTATGTCTCAGCTTGTTATGATATTCATTGTGTTTATTAATTGTTGATTTTCTGACTTGTGTGATTCCCATGCTTACATTATATTCAGTTAATTTCGCCTGATTATAGAATTCTGCTTAGCTTATGTATATCTGATTACCTAATTTGTTGTTTTGCCATATTCATGTTTAGTTTATCCGCTTATCGATATGCTTGTACATTGTTTGGTTGCTTGTTTTAATTATGATACTGTTCATCAACTCCTATATGATTATGTTTTGATACTTGTATGTTTGGTTATTTATATGTGCTTATATTTGTTTGTAACTTATAGGATTTCACAAGCACATCATACCATAATAATATGAAGCGTATACAAGTTTTAGAGAGAGAAAGGGAAGAGAGTTGGGAACTATGTAAAACAAAGAAAAATGGTATTGAAGCTCCAACCCTCTATCTTGGGAGGTAGAGGTGATAAGGTTTTAAAATGTACCTTTTTGAGGGGTCGTTTAAGCCCTTATTTTATCACTTTTGTATCCGTTATTACTTAATATCGTTCCTTTTCACTTTTTAGGTCTCTTGAAGGCAAATTGCTGGAATGGCACTTATTTGGACGAAATGGCGCGGATATACGAAGAAAATGGCCAAAGTCAAGAATCGAGACACTCAAGCTGCTAAAAAACAAGGGGACGGCATCACTGCTTAACTGCGACGCCGTCGGAACACTTCTGTGACGGCTCAGTGGCCAAATTGCTTATTTTCAAGTGACGGTGTCAGGCTTTAAAAGAGTAGGCCTTCGTAACTCAGACGGCCTAGATTTGATCCAGATGGCGTCAGAGACTGAAGGGGACGGCGTGTAACATATTGGATTTCACATACACATAAAACCATAAGCAAAGTAGGCGTACACAAGAGTTTTAGAGAGAGAAAGTTAGAGGTTTGGGAACTTTAGTGAGAGAAAGAAAAATCTTATTATGAGCTCCAACTCTCTACCTTGGGAGGTAGAGAGTATTTATAGTCATTACATAAATTGCCACCTATCGGGCTGTGGATCAGGCATACAGTGGGTAAATACCCGTCCGCCCTCCACGGTGTTACTTAAACTAAATACTACTTAACTTATAATAATCTAGGACTACGAGCTTTCTAACGATTACATATACTTGAGGTGACCGACTCTTTAATAACTGGATTTACTAAATCCTAACAATCTCCCCCTAAGGGAGGTCACCTCAACACACATTAAACATACATTGAATACAAACAGATATTATATTAAAAGATTGTTCTTGCATTCTTGATGTAGTACTTTGCTCCGAAGCTCGTAGTCATTGATTCTTCTTATTGCATGTTTGGTTAATCCAAGTGGAGGTCTTTTACTGATCCATGTGATAATAATTTTGAGCCAGCTTTTGAGATCACCAGCTAACAAAAAAATCTCTGAGACATCCATTGTGGTGTTGGTATTATGTGATGTTGTGACAAATGGACCGACATGCTCACATTCGGGATCATGATATATTCTCATCAGAGTAGCGGAAGCTTTCGTTGATTCATGATATTGGCAGAAGCGTAGCAGAAGCATGGAGTGAAAATATCAGAGTCATTGATGCACTAATCATGATTTCTTTTGAGATGAATGTGTTCAGTGAGCATGCGGCTATGGATTGACCGCATCATTCTGATCAGCTGCAAACGTAGGGCATACCTGCATAAAACATTTAGCAATAAAGCGCACGAAAGTGTCTTTGATCACTTTCGTTGAATTGAGGTACACAGCCCACGGTTCCCCGTTGATCAGTACAAGTACTTCCTGTGATCAGGTATAATTCCGAAGAATTTCCTTGACAGGGTTTCGCAGCTGCTCTAGCTGTTCACAAACCAGAACGTCTCAAAGAAGACAACACGGAGTGAGTGAACCAGCGAATAGAGATTCACTGATTGATGAAAAGAGATTTGAAAAACAATCGTGTATCGCAATACAACGAAGGTTTTAATGAAAATCAATTATCAATCATAAACACCTTTTGATTTGAAATATTCGAACACGGTCGAAGTGCTAAAGAAAAGAGTTTTTAAGCACAACGACCAGTTTTTCAAAGGTATCGGTCAATCCATAACCTGAACCAGGATTGATTCAAAAGATTGAATCGCCCCATTGTTTCTGTTCAGTTGTCACATGGTTGATCTATAGAATAGATTTCACATGCCACCTACCAGGAGCTTGTTTGATGTTGGCTCCAGAAGGCTTTCCATCTTCATTGTGAATATGTTTGCATATCACTCGGATGTTCTGGCAATACCACAAGGATAATGCATAGGACTCAAGATATAATATCTCTTTCCACATTGTGTGAAACAGAGAGTCTTCATTGAAAGTGTCCTAATGAGATTTATTGATGATCTCGTGGCTCTAGACTCAATTTGTGCATATTTGGATCCTATATCGGAGACTAGGGAGAGGGTCTCCTTTTTCAATATCAACAATCTCTAAGAGAAAGTCGATAGATAATGTCGGTTCCCCGTGAGAATGAAACAAGCCCTTTTAAGAGGAACTTGAGTGGTTTGGGAAGTTGAAGTGCAGTGCGTCACTGGGTCCATGACGTCTTGTCTTCAATACCGATGTTACCTTGGTAACCACCAGTAGCATATGAATTGAACCCGGTATCTGCCCTAAGGTTGAATAATTGGAGGGATATTTGTTTTCACCCTTTTCTCATTCAATTCTTTTTCATTCTTCAACCCCTTCAGTGCTTACCGAGACTTCATAGCTAGAACCTTGTTGGGTTTATTCCAGTACTAGCTCAGTCTCAGTCCGCACTATTCCCATATCTCATTTTTCTCCTTTTTTCAATATACCTAAGGACTTCTACACTATCTAGTGGATTATCCCTGGGTAGATCCCTCCGGTTCTGGCGGATCATGGGAACAAATCCCTAACCTTATCATCCTTATATCACCATACATAAAGTAAAGTTGGTCGGTCTATTTGGTATTGTTCATCTGCCATTGGAACCAATTGAAAACCATTTGAAAATCAATCCAGATACTTATGATATATTATCAAAGCATTTTGTACCTGAATTGTTTTTGATATTTTTAGAACAAGAGCTCCCCCTCAACATGTGCATCAAGTGTTTGAAATCGTTTTGCACACGGAGGCAAGAGAAAGAATTAACTTCTTTGATTACCATTTTCTAAAAAATATCAACATCACTTCCCTAATCAAATCAAGTAGATAAAGCATTTTGGGGAAGGATGAGGTTTTCATAAGCTTGCTCCCCCTCAATATGTGCATAGATATTTGAAAATGTTTTGCACATATTAGGAAAAGACTGCACATTGAGATAAATTGATCACGTTTCAAATATTTGTGGTTTAAGATAGATGCTCCCCCTCAACATGTGCACGGAGGTTCTTGAAATCGTTTGGCACATGTGGGAAGGAGAGCTTGTAAATCCTTATAAAACCATTTACCGAATTATCAGTTTAAATCCAATTTAAATCACAAATTCTCACCCGATCACAATTATCAAATCATTTGAGATTTGTGATCTTTGTAGATTTAAATTGAATTTGAAAGCTTTTAAGGAGAATTTTGACATGATTATGAAAACGTTTTAACTGATAAGGATCGGATTTTGAGACTTTAAACTCCATTGAATAAACATGCATGATTATCTTTTGAAAATAATTGTATGGCAAATAACTTCTTGATTTAATTGAAATCATTCTCCCCCTCAATAAATGACATAAGTTGTTGATTGAGAGATAGATATTTAGACAAACTTTTAAGTCCAGATGATTATCAAAAATAGAGTCCGAGTTATTTTTCAAAACAACTAGTTTTCATTAGATAGTAAGGATTAGTTTAAAGAATCAGAGCAAGAAATTTGAAAACCAAGATAAAGCATGGCTCTGTTCTATCTTTGAAAAGCGGGTTACTGCCTGAAATGACAATAAACCATTTTGTTTCACTTTCTCCCAAAAATAATTTTGATTTTTTTTTTTTTTTTTTTAAGAACATTCGAACAACATCTAAAATCCCGTGTCACTCTTTGAATGACAGCACAAAGACCGTAGATATTATCGAATCGAGAAAAACATGACAAAAAAGACAATATTTTTTGAAATTTTTCAAGATTTTCAAATTTTTATGGATTTTTGAAAGTTTTATATTTTTCTATTTGCTTTTTGTTGGTTTTGTAATTTTGTATTTTGCTTTTTGAATAACTATTTACAAGAGATAAATTAGTTTAAGAGGATGATGAAATGAGTACCGAGATAAGGATATCGTTCAGCACGTTGTAGAAGAAAGAAATCAACATCTCTTAAACTTTTAACCACCAAAGCATTCTAGGCTTCTAAGAAAAACGTCTGAACATGAGCCTTCTAAATGAGAATCTTTGGTAGCTTCTCCCAAAACCGACAATCTTCGAATTAAGACAATTTCCCCCAAGAAGTAGAATGTGAAGGATAACAGTCTCATTGAATGAAGCTCAACAACCCAAAGAAACATGAAAACACCGAAGTAACAAGTTGAACCAGTGATCCTTTCTACGGTTATCAAACTCGGGATACATGATTAAGCCCGATCACATGAACCTGTTGTGCATCCCCGATGTAAACATCATTCTGCGGATTTGTGCAGTCGTCTGTACGGGAGAACAATATATCAACACCTTCATTTTACCAAATGCATTCCAGTTATCTTCCATATAACCAATCAGCCCATAATGTACACAAGTACCCAACAAGAGTAGAGACGATGACATCCAAGTAACATGTTGAATCACTGATCATCTCTGTGGATATCAACTCCGGAATAACTGAATAAGCTCGATCATGTGAACATGTTGTGCGTCCCTGATGTACACAAATCTCTCCCCTGATGGTTGCGATCTCATCGAAATCATCATTACATAGTGTACATGAAGCAATAACCAGAAGCACTTTATCATAACCATATCGAAGATGTCGATAAGCAATATCATCTCACGCTCCAAATATTCTTCTCATATTTCTTCCAACTGAACACTGAGTTCACATACCAAAAGTATCCAGAGACCACTTCCTCCCAAATGGATGGAATAATACATCCTTCCCCCAAATAGTTGGAATAATATATCCTTCCCCCAAATAGTTAGAATAATACACCAAAGGCTACGAGTTAAACACTGAGTTTCTCTACCGTTATGACCATTGTCTTTCCGGGATAACTTCAATCAGGTAGAAGTGTTAAGTTCATCAAGTGTACTCGTTGTGCTTTTAGATATATGTCTCCTTCCCCCTTGCTGGTTTTGATACCTCAGAATCAGCAAAACATAATATACCCATAAACTTGAAATCTTGTGAGAAGAACTCAAATAGCCCAAATGAATTCTGTGAGAATCAACTGCTACAGAAACTCTCTCTGACTATCTTTATCAACCCATATGTAGACAATTTGAAGTGACCATTGTTGAAGAAAACCCGATATACCAAACTTGAAACTGAAGTCAAATTCCCCGCATTTGTATCTTAAGCTTGCACTTAATGATGGAAGAACGGTGTCGAGAATCTATGCTTCAAGCAAATCTCTAAGTACTCACTACTCAAACAAAGTATGAGACATTAACACCTCTTGAGATTATCCACATCGTCGTCTGCATGTGTCACTGAGTAAAACAACGTAACTCCTAATAGTAATAGTTAACCAGGTGTTCAACCAACCACCCCGACTACTGGTAACTAGATAAACCAAGTCTTCAACTCAAAATCTTAAGCCCGAGCAAGTTATCAAATAAGAACACGCCATGTTGAAAGTCAACTTCAATCTCAAATAAGTGATAAATGATTAACTCTGAAGTCATCAACTTGTGTCAAATGCCCAACATGTTAAAACACCATACAATCGGATGTACATTGACCCACTGAATGAACCGAAACAAATGATTCCTCAACATCAATGCATTCTTCCTAAAGGTATACATGTAGAGGCTGATATGGAAGATTCACCAATAATGTCTTCGAGCGGATGAGGTAGTCATTTTCCTTAATGTTCATGTGGTTGATTTACAGAGTGCACAATAATCCATGAAGATTTGGCAAAGGGATACCAAAGAGCGGATCATTATTCATGAACAGTAATCCATGAAGATTTAGCAAAGAAGTACCAAAGAGCGGATCATTATTCATGAGTGCAACAACAATGATAGTCATTAACAACGCCTTGAGGAATAACTGGATATTAGGCTTCTTGAATAGTCTGAGTTGTACTTCTTAGATGGAGAACCAGTTGAATCAGAAGTAACCGGAGCAGGAGCTTCAGGAACTAGATGATCAACATTCGTTGAAGGTTGGAAGTATTCATCAAACATAGGTTGAAACACTAAATCCCAAACAATAGATCCCAGATAATATTAGGCGTTGGAGGAGATTCGTATGACCATAATTCAAGCATCCATCAACATGTAGTATATGCACTCTTCCCCCCCTCAAAAATTGCATCTGAAGTTGCCATTTTTTTATTTAAACAAGTGAATAAGAATATACACCAATGAACGTTGATCCACTTGAGGGTTGACAAAGCGTGGGAAAAAATGAAGCTTGTTGATGAAGAATGTCAATTATAATGGTCATAAACATGAAGATTTTTCTTCTTTTGAAGATAAAGCGCACTGAAGCGTACACCTTTCTTTTCTTTGAGGAACGGGGCCTGAAGTGATATCTGCAGATGCCATAATGATGAAGTACGAGGCCAGAACTAATGTGAACAGACGTCATTGTTTAGAGCCTAGTCATATGTTTAGAGCCGCCCGAATCCAAATACCAAGGGACAATTTATACGGCCTGCATTGGACAACAGACGAAGACATAGAATTGGAAACATTGGATCCCCACGTGCAAATGGGGTCCTTTTGGTTAGCACAAACAATCTTTGAATCAGCAGAAACCCTAGGTGCAATGCCATTGTCACTAGGAGCTGAACTGGTAGAAGCATCAGACTTAGTCGAGGGACATTTTGTGCTTAATGGGATTATTCTACTAGTTGGCTTCCAAACCTTAACAGGCACTACTCTAGGCATAGTGGATCTAGTTAAGGGACAAGGTTTGCCATTCGTGAATATTCGACCTGTTGGCTTCCACTGAAGTCCCACATTGGTAAAAACCTTCCCTGTAGGTTTCCAGGATTGCTTAATCTGTTTCGCTTTCCAAACTTTCTTAACTGGGGTATGATTCTTAGATCTCAGAAATAACACAACACATTTATCATGATTACCAGAAGATAGACATTCTTTACAGGTTTTGCAGACAGCATAAGACTTCGAATTAATTTCAGTAAGCTTAGAGCTAATACTAGAACCAACACGCTTCTTTTTGTTCAAGTCAAACTTATTTTCCCTATGGTGTTCTTTCACTTTCTTCTCATGATCACTTTTAGTCAGCAAAATTATGTCCTTCTTTGTATTGCTACAAGGTTTTGACCCGCTAACTTTAGTGTCAATATTAACATCAATAGAAGTGATGACGGGAGCTTTAGTTTGTTTTACTGCCATTTGATTTTCTAGTCTAGAAGTGTTGGGTTCTGAGGCTTTCAGAGGCACATTAAGAGTCACATTCTTATCCTTAGGCATAGAACTGGGTGCAACTATTCTATCTCGCCTATTACTCGCTTTCGGACTTGTGACAATTACATACTCTAAGAGTTCCTGAGATCGTTTGGCATCCATGCAGGCATAAGTGATTGCACTATCAAAAGGCTTATCTAATCTATCATCCTCTACTATCTCACGGAGGCCCTTTAAACTATCCTTAAGTTGTGTTAGATATGTTTTATGTGCCAGTTCATTATTCCTAAGAGGGGGAGGAATATATAACATATCAATAGGATACTTATCACAAGCAGGAACCTTTGGAACATAATATTTGCAATTAGGGATTGGCAATTTTCCTTTCACCTCACGCTTCAGATTCTCAATATCGTTAAGCAAAGAAGTTACCTTTTCAATGTGTTTATCATGATTAACTTTGAATGAATCACATAACTCTTTGTTTTGATCATTAACTTTTGAAATTTCAGCTTTAAAACATTCATTTTCCTTTTGCAATTTATCAATAATGTTTTGAAGTTGGAAATTCTAAGAATCTAAAGGTGGAGGTATTCGGGAGCCAGTCACTTCATTCCTTTCATCTTTCAATTGTGAAATCTGGAATTTCAATCTTTTGATCGTGTGGCAATGAACTCGAATTTGTTCATCACGTTTGTTGATTTCAAAAACTGCATCAAACTCAGGAGCATCCAAAGATGTCTTGATATTTGAGGTTTTAACATTTTCTTTCAAATGTTGATATTTTAATTGCAAAGCCAGATGCTCAACTTCTAATTTAGAAAACTGTTTTACCAGGTTATCATGATCATCATGTTCAACTTTATCATGCAGTTTAGAGTTAGTTTTTTCAAGCTCAATGACACGATCATGGGAGACTTTCAGAGCAACGGATAATTCATGAAATCGAGAAGCATTAATGGAAGAATTCGTAGCAGTGTAAAACACATCTTGAGTAATACATTCAGAAATAAGAGTCTCATTCAATGTATGCAAGTTCTTCCTCTCAATCTCATTATATTTTAGTGCTCGCTCATAGTCACTAACCTCAACTATCATAGCATCAAATTCCTTTTCCATTCCTTTAATATCTGAATCTATCCCCATTTTAAGACTCTCAAAATGATCTTTTAGTTGTTTAAAGAAAGGCATGACCTCAGTTAGATAGCATTCTTTTGTTTGCTCAAAACCCCTTTCCCCTTCAGTAATCCCAGTGGGTGTGATCCTTTTCTTACAAGTTTTCTCAAAATTGACAAATAGTTGAAGAATAACATATTGACTGATTAAGGTCTTGCTTTTAGTGGCAATAGTCCTAGGAACTAAATGCATTGGTGTATTTGGAGGATACACAGTCGCTGCAGGCATTTTCCTAAGGGGAGGGTTTGTTTCAACAAGATTCTCTGCTTTTTGCTTATCTAAATCCTTTTTCCAGAACACTTGTTCGGGTGTTAACAACGTCTGAGGCTTGAACTTGTTCAAGGAAATCCAATTCTCCTTCTTGTAATCATGGGGTGTGATATTTATTTTCTTCTCTTTACATTAAGGATCATCTAGTTTCTTGTTCATTTTTTCCCTAGTGACTTCATCTGATTTCTTATCTTCCTCAGTGCACTCAACGCAACTAGGTTTCTGTCTAGGCTTAAGGATTTCATTGCCATCATAAAGAACCTTATGCGCATTTCTAGCCTTTTTAATGACCTCTGGATTTGGTTCCTCAACAAGGGGAATGCTATGCTTATCGCTTAAGACTCTATGCTTAGTGATTAAGTTAGCAGTCTGAATGGTATTTCCTTGTACATACAACTTATTTTCATGCTTGTTTTTCAAGGTTTTTAGACTAGAAAAATCATTCAAAAGTTTTGATTCCTTAGCACTGAATTCTTGCTTAAGCATTTTAAACATTTTCTTGAAGTTCTTGTTTTGCTTAGCTTTTAGAAAGCTTTTAGAGGGATTGGGGGAAGGAAATGCTATGCTTATCGCTTTAGACTCTATGCTTAGTGATTAAGTTAGCAGTCTGAATGGTATTTCCCTGTACATACAACTTATTTTCATGCTTGTTTTTCAAGGTTTTTAGACTAGAAAAATCATTCAAAAGTTTTGATTCCTTAGCACTGAATTCTTGCTTAAGCATTTTAACATTTTCTTGAAGTTCTTGTTTTTGCTTAGCAGTTTTAGAAAGCTTTTCTTGTAAGGAGTTTAACTCTTGTTTTAATACTTCTTCTCTAAACCTACTTTTTCTAATAGTTGTACGCATTTGGTCATCCATTTCCTGCTCACGGGTGGTCAACTCAAATTTAGCACGTTGTTTATAAATAGCAACACGTTCTTTATAGGCATTCAGTTCAGAGATGACAGAATCATCAGGGGCACATGTAGTGAATTCATCAAAAACATAATCATTGTTGACTGCAGAAGATGCATCACTTGGTACAATCTCACTTTCACTTTGTTTCACATATTGATCATATGGGACAACATTGATATTACCCATATTTTCAATATCTGACTCAATAATTACAGTTGATTGTACTTCGTTATGTATCTTTCGCTCATCAACTTCATCATATAATTTTAATACCTCAGAAATGATTTTGTCTTTGGATGGACCAGCTTGTGGTGGTGAAGAGACTTTAGGAGAGACCATTGGAGAAATGCTAGCCATGAAAATGGTTTGTGCAGTAGGTTCTTCATCAACATCAGAGTCGTATGCATCACAATCAGCTACTTGAAAGGCATTCTGATGATTATGGCCTATCACCTGAATTGGTTGCTCATCCACATCTGCATCATATGTCTTAGCATTTCCTTTAGCCAAAAACAACAACTCCTCTTCATCCAAAGCTGCACCATTATCCTGAGCTTGCACAAGCAACATCTTATCCCTGAAGTACTCTGCATTCTGAGGGCGTTTTGGCGATGTGTAGTTCCTTGCAATGTGTCCCTCACCTCCACAGTTGTAACATTTGATTGGCTTTGCTTGACCCTGGTTTCCATTCCTTCCCCTATTCTGATTTGCAGCATAACCTCTACCAGCTCCACCTCTTCCTTGTTCGTATTGCCTTTCTTGAACTGGCTGCACCATAACCTTTCCATCTCTGACAGTTGCCTGATTGTGTGGATTAGATGCTGTTCTGAGGTTGTTGTTGGTGTGTGGGAGAGAGTTCATGTTTTGACTGATCATGAGAGCCAATTGATTAATGATGTTTCCTATGTGTGCATCAGCATCAGCTTGCTTGAACATTGGATCGGGAATGAGTTTGTAATTACCATTACCCATGGGTATAACTTGAGATGCTTTGTTGGTAATTCCAATGTTTGAGTAGAAGGCAGTTGAATCATTTGATGAGCTTATCTCTTCCTGGTTGGTTTTGAACTGATTTAGAATCCTTTTTTCAAACATAGCATGTCTCTCATTCTGGAGAAGGAAGGCATAGAGTTGCTCATAGTTTGTATTCTTCAATCCTTTGGTTAGCTTCACAGAGGTGACAAACTTGTGCCATTCGGGATTCATGTTGTTCACAAACTTTGAGTTCAGCTGAATGTTTGGCATAGTCATTCAGATGTTCCTCATATCATTAACAAGCTTGTGGAATCTCACGTAATACTCATAGACACTCTCGTTTGGTTTCATCTTGAAGTGTTTAAATTCATCATAGAGTTGTGATTCTCTGTCTTCCATAGTTAATTCAGAACCTGAGAGAAGCATCTTGACATTATCCCACACTGCCTTGGCTTCGGTGTTGTGATTGATCAGCTTGTAGATATCTTTTGGAAGACCTTGAAGTACGATGTTAGAAGCCCTGATATCAGCATCGAATCTCTTTTTCTCCTTATCATCGAGCTCATCATATGTCTTTGGTCTGTCTATTCCATAGATCATTGTTCCATCTGCAGCTGTATCAATTAAGTCTCTAGTAGTCTCAACCCGATACGGTCCTTTATCAATGGATTTGAGAATGTTGACTCCATTTTCCTTTCCAAGACAGTACAATCTGATTCGTTGAGCCCAAGAGTCGTAGTCAGTTCTGTCAAGCATGGGTGGACGAGTATCTGAACCAGCTGCTTGAACATCCTCGGCAACAGTGGAGATGATTGTAGGAACATTGGTAGACATGTTAACAGATTAAACGGGATTTTATAACTCTATGATTAAACCGGGAAATAGATTCTTTCATGGGATTTTACTAAATCAAGAGAAAACCGTATTACATACAGAATCAACCAAGTCGCTAAGAAACCCTGAACCAAGTCGCTAGCAAATTTTGACAGCAAGTCGCTAAATAGCAACTCGCTAAGCACCAAGTCTCTAAGATGTCAAGTCGCTAAATAGCAACTCGCTAAGTACCAAATCGCTAATACCAAGTCGCTAACACACTTAAGTACAAGTCGCTAACTTTCACTAAGTCGCTACCCGTAGTGGAGAATCCACTAAGTGTACTGTTTGTCGGCTTGTCTCAATAAACAAGTCGCTAGCTCAACTCGCTAAGACCTTCAACTACAACTCGCTACCAAATTACAAAGCAAGTCCCTACCAAGACAACTTATCCGTGGCTCAAGTCGCTAGCTAGAAAAACACATAAACACCACTTTTCAATCCAAAAACAACCCAACCACGATGGTTCAAGCTTACCAAATCAAAACCCAAGCACATACAATGATCCTAAACACAAAAGTACACCCAAAATTCAAACTTTAACACTAGAGATGATCCAAATGATGCAAAAACTACTCAACTTTTTCAAACTCAAAAACCATCTAAAAACCACTAGAAATCCAAAGATATGTAAGAGATGATCTAACCATGGCTCTTGATACCATTTGTAACATATTGGATTTCACATACACATCAAACCATAAGCAAAGTAGGCGTACACAAGAGTTTTAGAGAGAGAAAGTTAGAGGTTTGGGAACTTTAGTGAGAGAAAGAAAAATCTTATTATGAGCTCCAACTCTCTACCTTGGGAGGTAGAGAGTATTTATAGTCATTACATAAATCGCCACCTATCGGGCTGTGGATCAGGCATACAGTGGGTAAATACTCGTCCGTCCTCCACGGTGTTACTTAAACTAAATACTACTTAACTTATAATAATCTACGACTACGAGCTTTCTAACGATTACATATACTTGAGGTGACCGACTCTTTAATAACTGGATTTACTAAATCCTAACACGGCGTCACAAGCACAAGGTGACGCCGTCGCAAGACTAACGTGGCCAAGACGAAACCCTAATGACGGCGACCCGACGGCGTCACAAATCATAAGGTGACGCCGTCGCAATTGTAATCTTATATATAGAATCCGAATTTTTCAGTTTTAGTGTGTAGTCTTTTGGAGTAAAAACCTAAATCGAACCAAGGCTGTCTTGTACAGTATTTTAGGGTTCTAAACCCTATCTTACATCAAGATAAGTATTTTACTTCATTAATTCAATTATGTCTTCAATTACTTGTGTGTATGCTTGCATGTTCTCCATGTCCGGCTAATTTACTTGTGTGTTTGCTTAGGGAATATGAAACTTAATTATTGAATATTGATTGGTTGTCTCTTATCTTAATTGTTAATGATCTAGTAATGCGATAGGTCATTCGTTGTGTAATTAATGCTTGATTGATCTTTGTGAACATTGGACTATAACATTTAGAGCAGTTGTAGGCTAAACCATCCAAAGAGTGCCTTAGAGGTAGAGTTTATAATTCCTAGAGGTTTTTGTAGACGAGACCCTTTGGTAAGTTCAAAGAGTTAGGGACAAACGCATACCCTACGACTTTAGACACACAACGCGATTAAGAATAAGGACGTGACAATTCAACCATCAATAGGAGATAATTAAGGAGTAATAAAACCTAAGTAAACACATCTTTAAAATATCATACGAGCACACAATAATTAGACATAGACTATCCTCACCACTAGATTAGATAATTAGATAAGTAGAGTAATCGGTAGAAATACCAACCCCCAAATCCAAACCCCGAGATTCGTACCTTTCCTTTCCTAAAAAAATATAAAAAGATAAAAAAATAATCTTCCTCAACCCTAACCTTAGCGTAGTAACTTCTCACTAGAATTCCTATTCCCCTAGAGAACGATATCAATACCCGTGGCTTACCCTAATACTACACTAAAACGATTAGGTTCACTGCCTAGGGTGTTGAAAAACTTGCTCGACGAAAAGGAAGTTCCTTTGACCCCGAACGACGCGTGTAGCGTTATCAAGAGGGTATTTATAGTTTTCTTACAAGAATCGCCTCCTACGGGCTGTGGATCAGGCATACAGTGGGTAAAGACCCGTCCGTCCTCCACGGTGTTACTTAGCTGAATACTAACTAATTTTAAATGACTACGACTACGAGCTTTCTAACGATTACATATACTTGAGGTGACCGACACTTTAATGATTGGATTTTCTAAATCCTAACAATCTCCCCCTAAGGGAGGTCACCTCAAATTACACAGAATACAAACATATATTACATTAGGATTGTTCTTGGATTCTTGTTAAAGTTCATTGCTCTGTAGCCCGTAGTCTTTGATTCTTCATGTTTTACATGTTTGGATAATTCAAGTGGAGGTCTTTAACTGATCCACGTGATGATGAGTTTTGAGTCAGCTTTGAGATCATAAGTTTCCATAAATCTCTAACTCTTCCTTTTTAGTGTTGATGTTGGAATCACTCCTAAACTAGAATTCAAGTGTTAGTAATTAATATGTAATAGTTAGCTTAATATGGCTTTTATGTTAGTAATCATGCCAAGGCTTATATAGAAAGCCCATGAGCCTTGGCCCAAGTCCAATAAGGAAAGGAAGGGACTAGGAGTGTTGCCCTAGCTCCCTCTCCTATAAATACCTTTGTAATACCCTCACTTGAGGGTTGGTTGTTCAATTCATTCACTCTTTCACTCCTACGCATAACCTTTCTCACTTATACGTGTGTGTGTGTTTGTATTTGTTCAACCGATCACTATCTCTTCTCTATTTCTATATATTGATGCTTATGTTACAAATATGGTGACCTAACAGTGGTATCATTCGCCAAATAGTTGGGTGAACGTATTGTTTTTGAAGTAAGTTTTGGTCTTACGCGTAAAGCATACGGTTCCAAACTTGGTCACGCTTAAAAACTCATTTTTTACACTTTTCAATCCAAGATTCTTGTCCTTTCAATGTTTTAAGGTGTTACAATATCTGTTTTTGGCAAAAAGTTTCAAACTTTACGTGTGGATCATTTTTTTTAAGCTTGGTTTTTTACGTGGGATACGTTCTACGCGTAACGTGTTTTTTAGCTTTGGATCATCAAGTTTCACACTTTTGAGTTATTTTGGTGCTATTGAAGCTATTTCATCACAAAAATCTGGTTTGGAAACATCAGTTGGCAGAAATCAATTTTGGTTTCTTTCTACGCGTAAGAAAACCCTAATCTTACGCGTAACTCATCCTTGGTTTGATCTTCAGTTTCGTGGATTACTCAGTGTTTTTCTTGCTTGGATAAGCCTGAAAACACTTCGAATTTGGATATCTTTTGCACTGTGATAGTGTAAAAGATCTTTTGGGTAAAACCCTAATTTTACGCATAAGCTTAAGCTTAGGCGTAGAACTCGTTACGCATAAGATTATTCTTACGCCTAAGCTCTGTCTTACGCATAAGTTAATCCTACGCCTAAGTTTTCTACGCTTAACTTTCTGTTTACGCATAACTTTAGTGTTTTCTCCTTTCTTACGCGTAAACTACTCCTACGCGTAACTATTGCTGTTACGCGTATCTTTGGTGTTTTTACGCATAAGAGTTACATTGCCTTTACGTGGTTTCTACGCCTACGGATTCTTCATCAACAACGGTTCATTCGACTACAAAGATCCATTTAACAACACAAGTTTTTAACATGTCACAAACACCATACTCTAGCTATTTCCCTTACACTTATAATCAACAACAACAACAACAACAACTAAGTCCACAACATCAACAATTTAATCATCAACAACAAATTTATCAACAACAATTTAATCAACAACATACTCCACAACTTGCAGCAATTCCACAACCTCAAATGGTTCAACCACCACCAAGTCTTCAAGTACAACCTTACACAAACGTTTACAATCAACATCCATCAAGAAACACTATGAAGGAACCAACTTGGTTTGCAAAGATGTGCGAAGCTTTAAGTAGCCAGCAATCCATTCATGAGGCTGGATCACTTGATAGACCTCCAATGCTCACTCCAGGAAACTACGTTCAATGGGTGATTAGGTTCTTTAGGTTTTGTGATCTAAAGAAGCCACATGGAAAGTTCTTAAAGAAGGTTATCTTGGAAGGTCCATTTCAGATGCCTCTTATCACTACTCCCGGAGATCCTAATGTTGTTCCACCAAGAGATGATCTCACCAACATTGCAACTGTTGCTCAACTGTCTGGAGATGAACTTCTACACTATGAAGCTGATGAGCTTGCAATGCAATATATCCTTTTAGGATTACCAAACCCAATTCTTCGCAGTGTTGATGCTCAAAAGATTGCAAAAGCAATGTGGAAACATATCCATCTTCTCATGGAAGGCACTGCACTCAATCAGGAGGATATGGAATCCAAAATTTACTTGGCTTATGAACACTTCATGATTGAACCTGGAGAGAAACTAGAGTCTTATCATCATCGATTCTCAGACATCATCAATGATTTGGATAAACACAACATCATCATGCCAAGAATTGCAGTTAATACTAAGTTCCTAAGTAGTCTTGGTCCTGAATGGGAGAAGTATGTCATTTTCCTCCGTCAAGCGAAGAATATGCATCATGCTACATACAGATTGTTGTACGACTATTTGAAGCCTCATAAAAAAGAAGTTGATAAGGAAAGGATTATCCGTGGCCAAACTGTTTCACCTTCACTTCCGGATAATCAACAACTTGCTTTATGGGCTCAAACTAGTTATCCTCCTCAACCAGCTCCTCAACCAACTGCTACAATTACGCCATACGATCCGTCACAACAACAATCTCAACAAACTAAATTGGTTCCATACAACAACAACAATGATCAAGCACTTTATAGTGAAGCTAATGAGGACTCTGATCCGTTTGATGCTTTGCAACAAGGATTTGTTAGGATTGCTAAAGCTTTTGGCCGTTATACAAACAAATCCAACAATCGCATTCGTTCCTCATCAAATACAAGGAATCAGGCTGTTGTGAACAATGGACAAGTTGAAGTTCAGAATCATGGTAATGGTCGTCAGATGGGCGGTGGCAAGGGTTTAATGTTATGGGTAGGAATAACAACAGAGCTCAAGTGGTTGAACAGGGAAATGCTCAGAATGGGTTGAATGGTCTTCGATGCTACAACTGTAATGAGAAGGGACACCTGGCTAATGCATGTCCAAAGCCGAGGACTAGGGGCAGTGCTTATCACAAGGAGGCTTTACTTCTGGCTCTTAAGGATGAAGCTGGTGGAACTCTCATAGACAAAGAACAGAGCTTTATGGCAGATGCAGACTCAGATGATGATGTGGAGGACTTGCAGGCCAATGCAACAGTTATGTTGATGGCTAATATGCATGAGCTACACATGAGTGAGACAGGCCCAGTGTATGACACTGATGGCTTGTCTCAGGTACCCGCACAAACCATATTCATCTCTGATCTAATATCATCGCCAACATCTGAATCCGGCGAGGCTCAGAATGTTCAAAATGAGTCATCCACATCTCATTCTGACGATTCTCAACTAGACCCCGTAGTTACATTTGATGATCAAGATGACCCTCTGGTTTCCTTTGATACTCAAATTGACTCCGTGGTTATACTTGAGGATCTGAATAATGATCATGTCGTGACTCACGTTGAATACGCTGAACCTTTGCATAGTCCAGATGTTGATCTCTTACTTAAAGACCAACAATCCCGAATGAAAGAATGTCGTTCATTAAATCAGCAATTAAAAAGTAAAAATGCACTGTTAACCAGGGATATTGAATGCTTAAAACGACAACTCAATTTTTTCAAAACTCAAGAAAACCGTGAAAAAGTCCGCTTTTGCTAAATCTCATCAAAACGAACAATCTTTAGAACGACAGATGCGTGATCTAGCCGCTTCGAAGAATGCTTTATTGTCTGACATAGAACAACTGACACATGAACATAAACAACAAATTAACACTCTTACTTTGGAAACTCAAAAAGCCAAGGCTAAGTTGTTAACTTGTCAAAAACAGTTCTCTGAGTACAAAAAGCATTCCACGAAACGAATAGATAACTATCTTGAATAAATTGTCGACTTACAAAAAAAAAATCAAAGAGTTTCGAAATGTTGTTTATAAACATGGTGAGTCAATCACAAATATTCAAATGTTTACTTTTAAACCAAATCCAAATGGATATGGACCGATTCTTGCTGATTACCAACCTAAGTTTTCAAACAGAGCATTCAAACCAAATCCTAAAGTTTACAGTGCAGAACATAGAATTGATGATTCAATTATGATTGTTGTTGAATATAATCGCATGGAGGAATTAGATGCAAATGACGAGAGTCGGTCAAAAATGGAAAATGTCGTTTATAAAAAACCATTTAACTATTCAAAAGCCGTAACTTTTGTCACACAACAAGATACTTCTAACAAACCTTTGGTTATCACACCAGTTTCTGAAGTTAGTCCCCAACCAAATTATGCAAAAATTTATGGTTCTTTACCTTCTATCAGTGAAGTAAATTCAAAACCTAAAAATCGTCATATTCTTAGATATTTTGACCTTTTCACATCTGACCTCAAACTTTTAGAACATGAGATTGAATTTTATTCTGAAATAAAAGTTGAACATTTTCAATCACCTCTGGCGCGAGAACAAAGAGATATTTTTCAGAAAAGACTTCTACCCTGTAACACCCCAACCCGCTAAGGGTAGAAGTATTACAAAATGGTGTCATATCAAAGCATACATAATGAACATAACAAAGCAGCGGAAGTCTTAAATAAATAACCAAAGGAAAAATCCAGCCAACACGGCTTAAACGTTACATAAGTTCAAAGGAAATCAAAGGAATAATCCAAGACATAAATAAGCATAATCCGAGTCTCAATAATGTCAACATAATGAAATAGAAACTAAGATGACTAAAGCCATAAGTCCGCATATCCGCTCATCACTCAAACCCATAGCTAAAAATCCCAGCTTCTAGCTTAATTACCTGCCGCATGGAAAGAAAACGCGGCTGAGCTTAAAAAGCCCAGTGAACAGATATATATAACAAACGAATAATCGAAGGCAAGTAACGAAGGTAGCATAATCATAAGGTGCAAATGGGAATATCATAAGGCATAACAAAGGATAACGAATAGAATAGAAATGAAAGGTCAGTCCTCAACCACGAGCCCATATCATATCATACACATATCATATCATATCATAACAGTTGTATCCCGAGGGGTGACCTCGAAATACCATATATAGGAGGGGAGACCTCAAGTAACAATGGAGTGATCAACTCCCAGAAATGTGAAGACGCGGATTGCACCCGACATCATTCACCAGACAAAGCTCCAATCAGATCAAATCCCTCGAACATATCATATCTAGGATGCATCCATACGCCCCCCAGAACATAGTGGCCAAATCATATACATATAGTGAGCTCATAATCATATCATAATGGGGACGGTGTGGAACATCACTCAACCACACTAAAGTCATGCCATTGGTGCATCAATGACACGGTCAGGTTACCTTCCTGACTAGGAAACATATTTGGCTCGGGTATCAGACTGAAGGGTCAAAGCATATTCATATCATAAGGGTTCATATCATAATTCATATCAAAGTTTCATATCATATTTTCATATCAGAGTTTCATATCAAAGGTTCATATCAAAGGTTCATATCAAAGGGAGCATAGCAAGGTCATAGGGAAGCCCTAATCATGAGGCTTAGAGTACAACGTAACAGTTCAAGCTAATATCGAAAGATGTATAAGAATCACGAGAAACCTTAAGAGGTAAGGTCAGAATATCTGTACCTTATTCTGAGCAAAACACAACGAAAGTCAATCAAGAAGAGATGGTCAATCCCGTCATCCGGAACCTATATGAATTAGATAACGTTCTATGAGAATCAGATTACTTGTTTAAGACGGCTTTCTATTTTTAGCAGGTTTCCACTTTTAGTAATATTTCCATTTTAAGTACTTTCTATTTTAGGTAGCTTTCTATTTTTAGTAACTTTCCATATTTAGTAACTTTCCATAAATAGCAGGTTTCCATATTTAGCAAGTTTCCATAAATAGCAGGTTTCCATATTTAGTAAGTTTAGTTACTTAACTCAAGTTAAATAACGAAAATGAGTGTTGTTATGATTTAATGATCATTTATAACAAGTTGCATAAGTATAGGGTATATTATAGGTGAATTCCAATTCTATTATTACACATACTTAAAGGAACTTACAACAGTATAAAAACATAAGTATTGCACTTGTTTATATTTTAAAAGCCTCAAGATATCAAAGTCCTAGTCGAACTTGTTCTTTTATAATATATACTATAATAATTAAAATATGTTAACCAACTTAAGATTCCATGCAAATACATCTTCTTAGTTATATCTGTTTACGTCTCAAGCATGAGAAATTACATGTTTTAATACTTGCACCCGATTCATCCTTAATGGTGATCTCGATTAAATTTCTACTGTAACATATAGTATATTGGTATGACACAACATGTGATTAATTATTAAACTTTCAGTTCAAGATATACCTCCGAACAATACGATAGATCGAAACTGAAACAAGAGACGGAGTGCAAAAGCCGACTCAAACACGAACACAAGAAATCAATGAAACCTGATCGAACCCGAACCCAACGTACGCAATCTGCTAACTGGGTTTAAGTCGCGAGCTACACCCGTTACAACACTCCAAAATGGCTTCCTTTCATACAGCACCTACGGTCCAAATACAAACCGAAAGTGGCCATGTTTTATGATCTCATTCGTGACAAATCATTACGAAAGAAACCCACGAATAGTGTGTGAGTCTCGGCCAAAATAACAAAAGGAAAGGGAGCCTAGGATTACCTTTTTCGTGCGACGTAAAAAGAGAGAAAGATGAACAAGGATAACGCCTACAAGAAGATTGCTACACCGCTCCTTGCTTGATGGCTGTCGACAAAGTGAAAGAACAATGGAGGCAAGAAAATGGTGTGAGCCGTATACCTTATTTTTGGTGAAGAAAGGTGTGAACCGTATGGTATCTTTTTTTTTGAAGAGAGGGTAGGGTTTTTTTTTTGGAAATACTTAAAGAGTATTAAAAAGGTGGAGCGTGTGATTTAGCTAGGAATTAGGGATTGGGTATCAATTGTTTGCCGAAATTATGGGGGAGGTTACAACAAAATGAACTTTCCAATTTATAAATATACATGTCATATTTCTTTTAAGTTATAGAGATTAATAATGTGGTACAAGTTTTTGGTCCATGTATAATTAAAAGGTGTGATTAGTAGTTTAATAGCACGTCGTTTTTTATTTATTAGTACACGTTTGTATTTTCGTTTCTCGAAGTCTAAGTTTGCTCTTGAGTACGAGTGTTATCATTTGACGACCGTTGTAGATTTTACGTTTAATAATCTTTCGTAGGTTAGGTTAAAATGTCATATTAAATGAGCTCGACATAATATACTTTCTTTACGAGTTTCAAAATTAGGGGCAAAACGGTCTTTTCCAAAGTTTCAAATTTTAGGGTTTTACATACCCCATGTTAAAATTTTGAAAAATTGTGCATTGTATTGGGAAAGGGAATTTCATAAGGAACTTGGATTGATGAAAGTCGTTTTCGAGAAAACAGAAACATTTATTTCTAATGCTAAACGTAAAAAGAAAATGTTACGAAAAGATGTTGATCGACTCTTGGAAGATGTTATCTGTGCTGATATCCATAATGTTGTGTTATTGCATTCTTTGTCATATGCATCTGATTATATCTCTGCTGATACTGTTGATTCTGTTGTAATTGTTGAAAATACTGATAATGTGCATCAGATCGAGTCTTTAAAAGTTGAAAATGAACGACTGTTAAACGAGCTTTCAAATGCAAAACGTCGTCTTCAATGGTGTCAAAAAGATTGTCAAAATCGTGAACTTGATTTGCAAAACAAAATCAACCAGTTGCAATCCAAAACGTTTAATCCAAAATTTGAGCAACTGGATGATCAAAACGCGTCTTTGAAATGTCAAATCTCAAAATATGAACAAGAACTTGCAAAAGTTAAAAAGGAATATGGTGTCATATTTGATTTACTTAAATAGACTCGTGATGAAGCATAAAACGAACTTGATCATTTTCTTGCACACACTAAAGAAGTCATGAATTTTTCTGGAAATCTTTGTTCTGAAAATCAAGAATTGGTGCACACTATCTTTAAGTTACGAGAAATGTTAGGAGATTATGAACAAGTTCAGCCTAGCATCATTAAGAGAATTGCACCTGTAACACTTAGCAAACGTGAACCTAGATTGCCTACTGCCAAAACACAAGTTACTAATGTGCTTCCCTCTACTGAAACAGGAATAATTGCCTCTTTTCCTAATGTCCGCACTTCACAGCCTAGGGCAATACAAGGAAGAATAGGAAGTTGCGACCTAAGAAAAGAACAATAAAGAATGCTGAAGTAGAAGAACACCCTAGGACTTTGAATAAGACTCCCGTTGCACCCACTTTAGATATTGCGTCTGATAAATGTAATGGAAAAAGTGTTGTAACAAATGCTAAACCTTTAAGTACTTTTGATATTCAGTCTGATGCTTCTTGTGTTATTTGTTGTAAAAGTATGCTTTCTGATTGTCATGAAAAATGTGTTGCTAGAGCTATCTTGTCTCGTTTACGGAATCCTAAGACCCGGAATACCTCTAGGCCCACTAATGCTTCTAAGTCTGTGCTTGGTAAACCGCCCTCTTTAGATTCTAAGAAACGTATTGATATCCCCGTAGCTCCAGTATCACCTCCAAGGAATGTAGTATCACCTAGTGCATTCACTAAGACTAAAGCAAATACTAGTTGGAGATGGCAGAAATGGATACATAATACACTAGGATTTAAATGGATGCCTAAAGTCATTGATGTGTGTATTTCTACTATAAATTCTTCGGAACCCTCTAACACTTCGGGTTCCACATCTACTTCTATTCCATCTGTGTCGTCTGTGTGTAATGCAGGTGATACAGATCATCATTTGGATTGTTGATAGCGGATGTTCCCGACACATGACAGGCAATCTTAAACTATTATCAAACTTTATTGCAAAGTTCATTGGCACTGTCAGATTCGGGAATGATCACTTCGCAGCTATCATGGGCTACGGAGATTATATCAATGGCAATATCGAAATTAGCAGGGTTTATTATGTGGAAGGCCTCGGTCACAATCTTTTTTCTGTCTGTCAATTCTGTGATGGAGACTTGGAAGTTGCTTTTCGGGAGAAAACTTGTTTCATTCGTGATCTACAAGGAAATGATCTCATGTCTGGCTCTCGCAATTCTAGACTCTACACAATCTCAATGCAAGACATGGTTGCTTCATCTCCTATCTGTCTACTTTCAAAGGCTTCATCAACAAAATCCTGGATATGGCACCGTCGTCTCTCACATCTAAACTTTCAAACCATCACCAACCTTGCTCGACACAAACTTGTTGAAGGTCTCTCGAGATTTCGGTATTCTAAAGATCACCTATGCTCAGCTTGTGAACAAGGGAAAAGCACTCGTGCTCATTTTCCTTCAAAGGTGGAACACAGCTCTCAGCATGCGCTTCATCTTCTTCACATGGATTTGTGTGGCCCGATGCGCGTGCAAACGATTAATGGCAAACGCTACATCTTGGTAATTGTCGATGACTACTCACGATGGACTTGGGTCTACTTTCTTCGAAGCAAAGATCAAGCTCCACAGATGATCATCACCTTTCTCACGAAAATTCAAGTTCAGCTCCGGAACACCGTCAAACAAATTCGAACAGAAAAAGGAACTGAATTTGTAAACCAAACTCTTCGAGAATTTTATGAGAAAGCGGGAATTGAGCATCAGATATCTATTGCACGTACACTAGAACAAAACGGAGTTGTTGAAAGACGAAACAGTACGTTAGTGGAAGCTGCAAGAACAATGTTAATCAATGCTAAACTTCCAGATTACTTGTGGGCAGAAGCTGTATCAACTGCATGTTATACTCAAAACCATTCCATGATAACAAAACGCCACAACAAAATACCTTTTGAGCTTATCCACAACCGAAAACCGAATCTCAAACATTTTCATGTATTTGGATCCCTTTGTTATCTGAATAATGATCGTGATGACTTTGGTAAGCTCAAAGCTAAAGCTGACATTGGAGTCGTTATTGGTTGCTGTGAGAATTCTAAAGGTTACCGGATCTAGAATCGTCGTACAAAGCAGGTTATGGAAACGATTCATGCTAATTTTGATGAGCTTACAGAAATGGCTTATGAGCATAACAGCTTGGAACCGGGTCATAACCATTTAAACTTCCCTCAAACCCCATCATCAGCTGAACCAAGCCGCCAGCTTACTCGTCAACAAATGGAAAGACTATTTGCTCCCCTGTTCAGTGACGATATTGATGAACGTGCTCCAGGTGTATCCGATGTTTCCGCTGCTCAACCTGATACTACTCTCATACCTAATACACCTGCTACAACAACTACTATTGAAGAAGCACCACTAGTTGACTCTACAACAACAGTTGAACAAACTGCATCCAACGACGCTGAACCAGCTGATGATGTTCTTAATGAAGTACCCTCACCTGTAGATTTTGATCTAAATGTGTTCTTTAACCCGTTTGCTAATGAAATTGATGCACCTGATGTTGCGGAATCATCTACAAGCCATTTGAATCCTCATAATCTGCACAATGTATACCAACATCAACCCACTACACATCGTTGGACAAAAGACCATCCTCTAGAGAATATTATTGGCAACCCGAATCAACCAGTCGTTACGAGACAACGTCTTCACACAGATGGTGAACATTGCATTTATGCACTCACTGTCTGCCAATCTGAGCCTAAAAACATTAAAGACGCAATGACAAAAGACAACTGGATTGAATCCATGCAAGAAGAACTCAACCAATTCAAACGTCTTGAAGTATGGGAACTGGTTGAAAGACCAACTGGGGTCTACGTCATTGGTCTCAAATGGATTTGGAAGAACAAATTGGATGCCGAAGGGAACGTAATAAGAAACAAGTCACGTCTGGTGGCTAAGGGTTATCGACAGGAAGAGGGTATTGACTTTGAAGAATCATTTGCTCCGGTTGCTCGTCTTGAGGCTGTTCGGATATTTCTCGCGTTCGCGGCTCATATGAATATAACGGTCTTTCAGATGGACGTCAAAACTGCTTTTCTGAACGGGAAACTTAAAGAAACGGTTTATGTCAGCCAGCCAGAAGGATTCGTTGATCCCAAGTTCCCGAACCATGTCTACAAACTGAACAAAGCTCTGTATGGAATCAAACAAGCTCCTCGGGCGTGGTACGATAAGTTATCATCTTTCCTCATTGCCAATAATTTCACCAAAGGTTCGGTCGACCCAACTCTTTTCATACAATATCACGGGGCACATATTTTAATTGTTCAAATTTACATGGATGACATCATTTTTGGGTCAACACATAAAAATTACTCAATCGCTTTTGCAAAACTAATGAAGAAACATTTTGAAATGTCCATGATGGGTGAACTTACGTTCTTTCTAGGACTGCAAGTTCATCAATCACCCCGTGGTATTTTCTTGAGTCAGTCAAAATATGCCCTTGAACTGTTAAACAAATTTGGAATACAAAATTGTGACACCTATGCCACACCAATGGCTCATACCAAGAAGCTAGACGCTGATTTACATGGGAAATTGGTGGACCCTACCAAATACCGTAGTATCATTGGGCCTCTCATGTACCTAACAGCTAGCAGACCTGACATTGTTTTTGCCGTATATCTCTGCTCCCGTTATCAGTCGCGACCAACTGAAACCCACCTCTCTGAGGCTAAAAGGATCCTCCGATACATCAAGGGAACCATTAATTTTGGGATCTGGTATCCGAAGGATTCTGGTTTTGAACTAATAGCTTTTTTAGACGCTGACCACGCAGGATGCTTAGATTCATGAAAAAGTACTTCAGGAGCATTACAATTTCTTGGTGATAAACTGGTGTCATGGCAATCGAAGAAGCAGGATTGCACATCGTTGTCCTCAACCGAAGCAGAATATGTAGCCATGTCGGCGTGTTGTGCTCAAGTCATTTGGATGCGAACACAACTCAAAGACTATGGTTACGTATTTGACAGAATCCCGATGTACTGCGACAATCGAAGTGCTATTGCGATCTCGTGCAACTCTGTTCAACACTCAAAATCAAAGCACATCGATCTTCGATATCATTTCATCAAGGACCACGTGGTACAGGGTACTGTTGAATTATACTTTGTGGGTACAGAATACCAATTGGCAGATCTCCTCACCAAAGCCTTAGCTCCTGCTAGGTTTAATGAGTTGGTCCACCGGATTGGTATGCGGTGTTTGACTCAAGAGGAACTGGATGAACTCTTAAAACATTCTTAAAACCCAGTCAAACACCAAAACTTCTTTTGTAAATAATTTTTCAAAAACAAAATAAAAAATGTAAAATCAGATAAAACAATAAAAATATTCTTCTATCTATATTTCTTTTAACATGGCAAGTACAATTCTTCCGTCAACACTCAAATCTTTCAAAACTCAGTATTTTTTCGATCAAGTGATGAGGGGGAGAAAAATAAACATTTTTTTAGTTTCTGAAAACCTTGTACTTGCATGTTATTTTATACCGGTTGTTTCTTTAATTGGTGGTCACTTCTCTGGTTTACTGACACTCCTCGGACTAAAATATTATAAAACTTCATTATTACTTAAGTCAAGGGGGAGTGTCGTCAAAATTCTTTCCAAATATCCTTCGTTTAGTAACCAAAATGAAAGTTAAAGGCATTGGATATAAATGGCAAAGGTGGAGGGACTGAAAGTGTCAAAATGTCAAAGTGTTTTTTAACAAAACTCTCCACCTAACTCATTTATTCATCACATTTATTACCCAAACCTAACTAAATCCTACGCATAAAAATCAATACACAAATCTGACTTCTTTATCATCAATTTGTAAGTGGTTTCTTAATCTCAATGTGTTTACAAACAAGGGTTTTGAATCTTTCATAAATCCAACGGTTAAAACGTGAGTTTGAGTGATTTTTGTGTTCTACGCATAAGCGTATGAATACATAATCGAGTTTGAGTGTTTTTGGTCAAAATGGTTATGTCAAAACTTTTATTTTATCACTATGATTCCATTTTTATCATCAATACTCGCCTAGAAATACGAATTGGTTGATTTTGAATATGAGGGTTCATGCGTTAGTTTGGGGGTTTTCATGTGTGAACATTTTTGGTTAAAAAGATTGTTGTGTGATGTTGTTTACAAGATAAATTGATTATATCCATGTCTAGAATCAACCAGAAACACTAATTGATTGTTAACTAGAAATTAGGGTTTATGTGCTTGATAATTGGGTATTTTTGATTCGTTGAGAATTTGATGTTAAAACTTGGACAGAACAACTCACTTGACTTCTTAGTATTACCAGAACAAGTTTTGTGCATTTCCTATGGCTAGAATTCTTAGTCGTAATTCCTAGGGTTTAGATCTACGCATAAGTCTTCTTACGCGTAACTGTTCTATGAGTAGTCATGATTTGATCTGGAAAATAACTGAATGTATGTGTTAATATTGGTGCTATGATGAACTTATTTCAGGTTTATTACGCGTGAAAATTCAGAATCAAGGGTATTTGCCATCTACGCATAAGGTTCTACATAAGGGACTACGCGTATCCTGTGAAGGATATGCGTAAACAATGACCTCTACGCATAAGGTTGACTCTTACGAGTAAGCCTTACGCGTAAGGTTCCATATACGCTTACGCGTAAGCTCAACGCATAAGGAACTCTTTTCCTACGCGTAATATTTCTTACGCGTAAGTCAAGATCCTACGCATAAGCTTGCGTTTACGCGTATACCACTCATGTTTACACATAAGCTTGCAATTTTACGCCTAAGCCTAGTTTAACCTTAATTATGAATTGTTACGCGTGCAAACTTGTAAATAAATAAATCATAACGCCACGAAACCAATAATGTCACTATAAGCTTAAATGTTTAACAAGTTGTGAATAATAAGTGAAAACATGGACTTTAAAATTTAAAGTTAATCAACTCACGAAACTTATCACGACGTCATTGGACTATTGGACTAGCAAGTGACATTGGACTCGTAACAATTATCGACATATCACATTCAATAATTAGACAATAAAACCATCTGTTGACTAACATAATGTCTTTCGATATGTTGGTTCTTTTGGCTAAATATCTTTTAGATCACGACATGGACGCTCAAATGCAGAATGTGGAAGCACCAAATGTTCTCACCGTTGCTGATATCTTCCCTCATGGTTATCCAATGAAGATAGGAAAGAACAACCTTCGTGTTGATTTTGATACTCTCACCTGCTCAGAGTCTTCTTGTTTAATTGCTGTGGATATTCTGAAGAATCATTCTTATCAGAACATGCTCACCAATTCTGCTATAGTGCCTGAGATCTATATTCACCAATTCTGGAATACAATGCAAAAGATCAAAGGACAAAATGTTGTGACAGTGACGCTCAATGACAAACAAGTCACCATCACACCTGCAGACTTAAGGGCTGTTCTTCTCATTCCTGTCATCGAGCCAACCGAATACAATGCCACACCAACTAAATAGGCCGTTCTGCAATTCATGATCGATATTGGTTATGACGAAGCTGAAGGAGTAATCACAAAGCATTCTTTTCACCCTTTTCACATTTATTTCTTTTTCATTTTTCAACCCCTTCAGTGCTCACCGAGACTTCATTACTAGAACCT
Organism: Chrysanthemum seticuspe; assembly: GCA_019973895.1. Lineage (NCBI taxonomy): Eukaryota > Viridiplantae > Streptophyta > Magnoliopsida > Asterales > Asteraceae > Chrysanthemum > Chrysanthemum seticuspe. The sequence continues at coordinate 96,403,278 of BPTQ01000007.1, forward strand.
TGTTGGGTTTATTCCAGTTCTAGCTCTATCTCAGTCCGCACTCTTCCCATATCTCGCTTTTCTCCTTTTTTCATCATACCTAAGGACTCTACACTATCTAGTGGATTGTCCCTGGGTAGATCCCTCTGGCTCAGGCGGGATCGTGGGAACGAATACCTAACCTAACCATCCTTATATCACCATACATAAAGTAAATTTAGTCGGTCTTTTTGGTATTGTTCATCAGCCATTGGAACCAGTTGAAAACCATTTTGAAAATCAATCCAGGTACTTGTGATATATTATCAAAACATTTTGTACCTGAATTGTTTTTGATATTTTAAAAAAACGGCTCCCCCTCAACATGTGCATCGTATGTTTGAAATCAGTTTGACACATGGAGGCAAGAGGAAGAATTCACTTCTTTGATCAATTATTTTCTAAAAATATCGACATTACTTTCCCGATCAAAATCAGTGTTTCACATACAGTTAAAGATATTTTGGGAAAGAATGTGGTTTTCAAAAAAATTCTCCCCCTCAATATGTGCATCTAATTTTAAAATTGTTTAGCATTTATTAGGGAAATTTTGCACTTAGATATAAATCAATCACTATTCAATCCATATTGGTTTGATGTAGATGCTCCCCCTTAACATGTGCATGATAACTTGAAATCGTTTGGCACATGTAGGGAGGAGAGCATGTTAGTCACGTATGAAACCATTTATCGAAGTATCAGTTTAAATCACAAATTCTCCCCCGATCACAATTTTCAAATCCTTTGAGATTTGTGATCTCTATTGATTTAAATTAAATTTTGAGAACTTTTGAGGAGAATAGTGACTTGCTTTTGAAAAAAAAATTAACTGATAAGGATCGGATTTTGAGACTTTAAACTCCATTGATCAATCATGCATAAATATCTTTTTGAAAACGTAACATTAGCCAAGGTCTTGAATCAATTGTATAAAACATTGTTCTTTTTTATTTTCCAAAAGTAGACCTTGCTCTTTTACGTGCTAATTGTTTGAAAAATACTCTTTTTGATTCGATTGAAGTCATTCTCCCCCTCAATCAATGACATAAGTTGTTGATTGAGAGATAGAGATTTTGACAGATGATAAGCCCGGATGATTTTTCAAAAATAGAGTCCGAGGTATTTTCAAAGCAATTTTGTTTTCATAAGATGACAAATATTTTTCAGAAGAATCATTAGAAGGAAAAATATTTGGAAAGGAAACATTTGTCTTTTTGGTGACAAACATTTGTTTTTAGAATCAGAGCATGAGATTTGAAAAATAAGATTAAGCATGGCTCTGTTCTTTCCTTTTAGAACGGGTTACTGCCTGAAATGACACTAAACCACCATTTTTCTCCGTCTCATTTTTTTTAAAGCAATTTATGTAGATTCGAAGAACATCTAAAAACCCGTGACATTCTTTGAAAGTCAACACAAAGTCCATAGATGTTATCGAATTAAGAAAAACATGACAAAAAATTTTGGGATTTTTCAAGATTTTCTAATTTTTTATGGATTTTGAAAATTTTATATTTTTCTATTTTCTTTTGCGGGTTTTGAAATTTTTTATTTTTCTTTTTGAATAAATATATACAAAAGATAGATGAAGAAAAACCTTTACTCCTCGTCTTCCTCTTGAAGACGTTTGAGTGTTTCCGGTTGTAGACTCTTTAGACCAAGTCGTGGAAGGATGAACTCAAAACGTTCTCTAGGAAGAGCTTTGGTGAAGATGTCTGCTAACTGGTATTCAGTCCTCACAATATAGAGTTCTACCACACCTTTTTCCACTCGTTCCCGAATGAAATGATGTCGAATGTCGATGTGCTTTGCTCTTGAATGTTGAACGTTGTTGCAAGAGAGAGCAATGGCACTTTTGTTATCACAATACATAGGGATTTTGTTGAATTCAAAGCCATAGTCAGATAATTGGGATCTCATCCACAGGATTTGAGCACAACAAGATGACATGGCTATGTATTCAGCCTCTGTAGAGGATATAGAAGTACTCATTTGTTTCTTTGAATACCAGCTCACAAGCTTATCACCCAAAAACTGAGCACCTCCAGACGTACTTCGACATGTATCTTGACATCTTTGGTCAGCATCTGCATAGGCTATTAGTGACATACCGGTGTCCTTCGGGTACCAAAGACCCATGTTGATGGTTCCTTGGAGATACCGAAAGACCCGTTTAACTGCTTCAAGGTGCTTTTTGGTAGGCTTAGCCTGGTATCTAGCACACATGCATACAGCGAATAGAATATCAGGTTTACTTGCTGTGAGGTACATCAGGGATCCAATCACACTTCGATATTTAGTGTTATCTACCATGATCCCTGAGTGGTCCTCATCCAATTAGGTACGCTCCACCATGGGAGTGTCAACGGTGTCACAAGTGTCAAATCTAAATTTCTTTAAAATTTCATTTGCATATTTAGATTGATTGATAAAAATGCCTCTGGGACTTTGTGAAATTTGTAATCCCAAGAAAAAGACATTTGTCCCATCATTGACATTTGAAATTTGGAGCCCATCTCCTTAGAAAAACGGTCACATTCATCGGGGTCAGTCGAGGCAAAAATAATATCATCAACATAGATTTGAACGTGAATTAAATGTTTGCCTGACTTTCTGGTGAACAATGTCAGATCAACTGCTCCTTTGCTGAATCCAGTAGATAGAAGAAACTTTGATAGCGTATCATACCATGCCCTAGGAGCTTGCTTCAAACCATAAAGAGCCTTCTTCAAGCGATAGACATGAATAGGATGCTTTGGATTCACAAAACCTTCAGGTTGGCTGACGTATACGACTTCTTTAAGATCTCCGTTAAGAAAAGCCGTCTTTACATCCATCTGATAGACTACCATGTTCTTGCTTGCAGCATTATCCAGGAAGATTCTGATTGCCTCGATACGTGCAACTAGAGCAAATGAATCTTCAAAGTCAATACCCTCCTCTTGATGGTATCCTTTTGTAACCAATCGAGCCTGGTTCTTTAATACATCACCATGCTCATCAAGTTTTACTTTGAAGATCCACTTTAGAGCAATGATCATAGCACAGTCAGGAGCAGGTACTAATACCCATACATCTAGTCGATCGAACACATGAATTTCTTCTTGCATGGCATTGAACCAGTTGTCTTCATTCATTGCAGTTTTAACGTCTTTTGGTTCGACCTTGGATAGTACGGAGTTGAAGAAGCACCATAAGGCATCAGTTGCAAGTTGTTTACGAGTGGATACTGGACGAGAGGGATTTCCAATGATGTTGTCCAATGGATGATCATGTGTCCACTTTCTAAGGTGTTCGTGTGGTTGTTGTTGAGGAACTGAAGTAGCAGAGTCGATTTCTCCTGATGAAGATGGTTCTGATGATGATTCAGGAGCAAATATGTTCTCAAAGGGAGCATCTTCGGGAGTAGCAAAGGGGTTATCACCATCATAGGTGCCAGAAACAATTCCATGATGTACACTTGATGATTGAGGAATTGAAGATGATACAGAGTGATCAGCAGCAGGGGCTTCTTGACTCAATGACATAGAAACTGAGGGATGATCTGCGTTGTCAGGGATAGGAGCAGCCTCTGTTGATGGATTTGACAGATCATTAGCAATTGGCTCATAGTGTTCATCAAACATTGGATCAAACAATTTCTTCAACTCATCTTCTGAAGGTGGTATATATGGAGTTGTTGGTGAGGGATTTAGTACAAGAGTAGAACTGATGGGACTACTTGATGAAGGTTGTGATGCGGGTCCAGAACTGGATTGTCCTGGAGCCATTTGATTGGACAGCTCATCGAACGTGACGTGAATAGTTTCCATGATGTCTCGAGTTCTTTTGTTGTAGATTCGGTAACCCTTCTTGTTTGATGCATAACCTACAAAAACTCCAATGTCCGCCTTAGCTCTTAATTTACCTAAATCTTGACCGTCATTCGTTGGATGACACAACGCACCAAACACACGAAGGTAGGAGAGATCAGGTTTTCGTTTATGGACAAGTTCGTATGGAGTTTTTCCATGAGATGTGTGTATGAGGGAACGATTTTGGGTGTAGCAAGCAGTGGCAATGGCTTCAGCCCAAAGAAACATTGGAACCTTTGAATAAATTAGCATTGTTCTTGCAGCTTCAACAAGGGTCCGATTTCATCTTTCAACTACACCATTTTGTTGAGGCGTGCGTGGAACACTTCTTTGATGGCTGATTCCAATGCTTTCATAAAATTGACTTAGGTCTTTGTTAACAAACTCAGTGCCATTGTTTGTTCGAATAATTCTAACAGTCTTGTTAAGTCGAACCTGAAGCTGCTTGATAAGTTTGATGATGACATCTGGAGTTTCATCCTTTGTCCTCAAAAACTTTACCCAAGTAAATCGAGAGTAGTCATCAACAATGACTAAAATATATTTCTTCCCATTAATCGTTTGCACTCTCATTGGTCTGCACAAATCCAAATGAAGGGTATGAAGAACTTCCATAACTGAGTTTGCAGGTTTGGGTTTGTGGGCATATTTCTTGCTTTTTCCCAATTGGCATGCTGAACAAAGATGATTTTTTTCATATTTTAATCTGGGTAAGCCTTTTACAAGGTCCTTTCTAGAAAGATCATTAATGGTGCCGAAGTTCAAGTGATTGAGACTACGATGCCATAACCATGACTTTGTTTTCGAAGCCTTTGACAACAAGCAGATTGGAGAAGACTGCATCATGTCTTCGATAGAGATGGTGTATAGATTTGAACCCCGTGTTCCTCTTAAAAGTTCCACACCATCAAGTTCTCTAACAAAACAAGTATGTTTTCTAAAAGCCACCTCTAGATCGGAATCACAGAATTGACCAACAGAAAACAGATTATGACCAAGACCTTCTAAATAATATACCCTGGAGATTACACTATCACCAAAAACATAGTCTCCATAACCCATAATTGCACCGAAATGATCGTTCCCGAATCTAACAGTCCCGATGAATTTACTCACGAAGTTCATGAGCCGCGACGTGTCTCCAGTCATATGCTTGGAACAGCCTGAGTCCAGGTACCACAGAACGATTTAAACGATCTGCAGTTGAACACAGACAAAAATGGATAACTGGATAATTGGGATCCCCATGCAAGAATGGGTTCCATTTAGTTAGTAACAATGATTGGAACACCCACATCGGAAGCAGAAACAATGGAATCATCATAGATTGATGCAGTGCTAGTGCATGCATTAGACCTATTCAAAGTATGTTCACTTCTTAAAGGAATAGTTCTACCAGTAGGCATCCATTTCCTAATGGGCATTGATCTGGATAATTTAGGGCATAATACATTAAGACTAAATTTATGTCCAGTAGGTATCCACTGATAACCTACATTACTAAATTTTCTTCCTGTGGGTTTCCAATGTTTTCTAATCTTCTTCCGCCTTTGCTTTCTAGCTTTCTTAGCTCGATTTTTGGCATTAACAGTTTTAACTGGGTATTTAACAGCATTAATCAAATCATTCACACCACATACATGATTAGTAATAGAAACCAAGTAATCATAATTACATGTTTTGCCAAAAGTAGCAGAATTCGAATTAATTACAGTACGCTTATAGCTAATACTATAATCAACACGATTCGTTTTATTCAACTCAAACTTAATGTTCCTAGGGTGGTCTTATACTCTCTTCCATTGTACATTCTTAGCTTGCGAGGTCCTATCTTGCTTTGTATTGCCTGGAGGCTTTGACCCGCTTGCTTTTGTGTCACTGATTACTCCTATAGAGGGAATTATGGGAACATTAGTTGGTTGGGCTACCTTTTGCATTCCTGAACTAGAAGTGTAGGGATCTGAACTACTTGAAGGCACTTTAGAGTTCACTTTCTTAACACTGGGCATAGAATGGGTTGCATACTTAGCACTAGGCATAGAACAAGGCATCACAGCTTTATCTTTCTCACATAAGGATTTAGAACATGTTGCTCTTAAACATTCTAACAGCTCCGGAGATCGTTTGGCCTGAATGCAAGCAAACCTAATTTCACTATCAAGTGGCTTATTTATGAAATCCTCTTCTACAATCTCACGGAGACATTCTAGACTATCCTTAAGGTGAGCGAAATAATTATAAAACACAAGTTTGTTATTTCTAAGATGAGGAGGAATGTATTTAACAGTCACAGTATATTTAGAGTCTGCAGATAACTTTGATGCAACATTCTCATTGAAAACAAGTGGCATTTTCCCTTTTACCTGACTCCTCAGATTCTCAATTTCCTTTTGTAAAGACGTTATCTTTTCGTTGTTCTTGTCACGAGTGACTTTCATTGAATCATATAACTCTTTAAAGTGTCGTTTCACTTTTTCATTTTCTTCTAGAAAACTCTCATTTTCTTTTTGTAAAACATTAACCAAGTTTTGAAGATGAAAAGTTTGAGAACACTGAGAATCTAAAAGAGGAGGCATTTGGGAGCCAGTCAGATTGTTCTTTTCACCCTTTAATTGTGAAATTTAGGCTTTCAACTTTCTGATCGTGTTACAGTGAGCTTGAATATGTTCGTCACGTTTGTTTATTTCAAAAAGTGCATCAAACTCTGGAACATTTGAGGATGTCTTGATGTTTGAGGTTTTGACATTTTCTTTGAGATGTTGATATTTTAGTTGCAAATCAAAATGTTCAACTTCTAGTTTAGAAAGATGTTTTACCAAATTATCGTGATCATCCTGATCAATTTTCTCATTTAGTTCTGAGTTTTTGTTTTCAAGCTCAATGACACGATCATGGGAAACTTTCAAAGCAACAGTTAATTCATGAAATTGAGAAGCAGTAATAGAATGCTTAGTAACAGTATAAAACACATCTTGAGCCACACAACTCAATACTAAGTTCTCATTTAAGATATGCAGATTCTTCCTTTCAATTTCATTATATTTGAGTTCCCGTTCATAATCATTGACCTCAACTATCATTGCATCAAATTCCTTTTCCATTTCTTTAATAGCTGAGTCTATCCCTTTTTGAAGACTCTCAAATTGACCTTTTAATTGTTTAAAGAAAGGCATGACCTCAGTTAAATAGCATTCTTTAGTTTGCTCAAAACCCCTCTCCCCTTCAGTTTTCCCAGTAGGTGTGATCCTTTTCTTACATGTCTTCTCAAAATCAACAAATAGTTGATAAACAACATACAGGCTGATTAAGGTCTTGCTCTTAGTGGGAATAGATCTAGGAACTAAATGCATTGGTGTATTCGGAGGATACACAGTTGCTGGAGGCATTTCCTAAGGGGAGTGTTTGTTTTAACAAGTGCATTAGCTTTTTGCATATCTATGTCCTTTTTCCAAAAAACTTGTTCTGGGGTTAATAGAGTTTGAGGCTTAAACATGTTCAAGGAAATCCAATTTTCTTTAGTGTAATCATGGGGTTTGTACGTTATGTTTTGCTTTATACACTCAGGATCTTTTAGCTTCTTATTCATTTTCTCCCTAGTGAGTTCATCTAATTGTCTATCTTCCTGAGTGCACTCAGTGCAACTAGGTTTCTGCCTAGGCTTAAGAATTTCATTACCATCATATATTACCTTCTGAGCTTCTCTAGCCACCTTACCATATTCAGGATTGGGTTCCTTTATGAGGGGAATGCTATGCTTATCGCTGAAAACTCTATGCTTAGTGATCATGTGAGCAGTCTGAATTGTATTCCCCTTTACGTACAACTTATTTTCAAGCTTGTTTTTCAAAGTTTTTAGATTGGAAAAGTCATTCAAAAGTTTTGATTCCTTAGCATTAAATTCTTGTTTAAGCACTTTAACATTATTTTAGAGTTCTTGTTTTTGCTTAGCAGTTTTAGACAGCTTTTCTTGTAAGGAGTTTAACTCTTGTTTTAACACTTCTTCTCTAAAATAACTTTTTCTAATGATTGTACGCATTTGGTCATCCATTTCCTGCTCACGGGTAGTTAACTCAAACTTAGCACGTTGTTCATAAATAGGAACTTGTTCTTTATAGGCATTAAGTTCAGAGATAACAGAATCATCAGGGGTACATGGAGTGTATTCAACAAAAACATAGTCATCATTGACTTCAGAAAATGCATCACTTGGTACAATCTCACTTTCACTTTGTATCACATATTGATCATATGGGACAATATTACTATTACCCACATTATCCATATCTGATTCATTGGTTACATGTGATTGTACTTTGTCATGCATCTCTTGCTCATCAACTTCATCGTATAGTTTTAATACCTCAGAGATGATTGATTCTTTGGAAGGACCAGCCTGCTGTGGTGATGAAACCTTTGGAGAGACCATTGGTGAAATGCTAGCCATGAAGATTGTTTGGGCAGTAGGTTCATCATCGACATCGGAGTCAAATGCATCACAGTCAGCAACTTAAAAGGCATTTTGATGATTGTGACCTATTTTCTGAATTGGCTGCTCATCCACATCAGCATCATAGGTTTTGGCATGTCCATCCGCAAGAAACAACAACTCTTCTTCATCCAAGACCGCTCCACTGTCCTGAGCTTGCACCAGCAGCATCTTGTCCCTGAAGTACTCTGCATTTTGAGGGCGTTTTGGAGATGTGCAGTTCCTTGCAATGTGTCCATCACCACCACAGTTGTAGCACTTGATTGGCTTTACTTGTCCTTAATTGGCATTCTTTCCACGATTCTGATTAGCCACATATCCTCCACCTACTCCACCTTTTCCTTGTTCATACTACCTTCCTTGAACTGGTTGCACCATAATCTTTCCATCTCTGACAAGAGTATGATTGTGTAGATTGGATGCAGTTATGATTTCATTGTTAGTGTGTAGACTTTTGGTGTGTGGAGTGAGGTTCAAGTTTTGCTTAACCATAAGAGCCAGTTGATTGATGAAATGTTCCATGACTGCATCAGTATCAGGTTGCTTGAACCTTGGATTAGGAATGAGTTTGTGACTACCATTTCCATTAGGTATGACTTGTGAAGCTTTGGTAGTAATCCCTACATTGGTGTAGAATGTTGTTGAGTCATTAGATGAGCTTGCCTCTCCCTGTTTAGATTTGAACTCTTCAAGAATCATTCGTTCAAACATAGCATGTCTCTCATTTTGAAGCAGGAATGCATACAATTGCTCATAGTTAGTGTCCCTCAAACCCTTAGTTAACTTGACTGAAGTGACAAATTTGTGCCATTCGGGATTCATGTTGTTCACAAACTTTGAGTTTAGCTGAATATTTGGCATAGTCATTTTAATATTTCTCATGTCATTCACAAGCTTGTGGAACCTCATGTTATATTTTGTGACACTTTCTCCTGGTATCATCTTAAAGTGCTCAAAGTCATCATACAGTTGTGATTCTCTGTCTTCTTTAGTTAATTCAGAACCAGAGAGAAGCATCTTGACATTGTCCCAAACTGCCTTGGCTTCAGTGTTGTGATTGATTAACTTGTAGATGTCTTTTGGAAGACCCTGAAGTATAATTGTTGAAGCCCTGATATCAGCATCATATCTCTTTTTCTCCTTATCACTGAGCTCATCATACGTCTTTGGTCTGTCCAATCCTAAGATCACTGTCCCATCCGCAGCAGTTTCAACTATGTCTCTTGTAGTCTCAATCTGATAAGGTCCTTCATCAATTGATTTGAGAATGTTAACCCCATTTTCCTTTCCCAAACAGTACAACCTAATTCGTTGAGCCCATGAGTCATAATCAGTTCTGTCAAGCATAGGTGGACGAGTATCTGATCCAGCTGCTTGAACGTCCTCAGCTACAGTAGAAATGATAGTAGGTACGTTGGTAGACATGATTCCAGATTCTACGGGATTTTACTCTTCTTTGATTAAACCGGGAAATAGATTCTTTCACGGGATTTTACAAAATCAAAAGAACAACTGATTGGGTCCGAACCGTCAAGTCTAACAGACTAAAAACTGCTCAAACACTAATGCAATTAAGATCAGAGGAATATAGGGAATTCCTGGGTCGTTAAGTCCCACGGAGGATGAATTGGTGTTAAAACACTTAATCAGATGGTAGAATGATCACTAAGGATAGCGATCAGTAAGGTTTTCGATGGAAAATTATACCTAAAGAGAAAATCTACAAATTAAAGCGACTTAAATGCAAATTAAAAAGATTAAAAAGTTAAAATCTATTAAATAAACGCTATCACTATTTTTAAAGGCGATGAACGTTTAAAACCTAAAACTTAAAACTTACGTTTAAAATAAAATTACGTCTACGTACAAAATAAAAAGTGAGTTTTAAGAAATGACAGTCCTAAAAATATAAAAATTATACTTTTGGAATCCTAATAATAAAAGAAAATTATTAGAAAAAGAAAATTATTTTTACAAGTATTTATTTAATTATTATTAATTAAAAACTATTTATTAAGTATTTAATTTGTACTAAAATACAAGAAAATACAAAATTAACTTAGAAAAATGAAATTAAAACTTAGAAAAATCTAAAACATGATAAAACTTATTTTAAAACTAAAAATATATTTTTAAGACTTTTTAATTATTTATTATTAATTTAATACTATTTAAAACTAATTAAAATGCTAAAAAATACTTTTTAAACTAAGAAAATTATGGAAAAATACTTTTTATGACTTTTATATTTATCTTAACCTAAGAAAATTTAAAAATCATTTTTTTGGACTTTTTATAATTTATTTGTATTAAATGCTATTTAAAAATACCTAAAAACTGTTTTTAATTTAGAAAAATAGCAAACAGTTATGAAAAATTATGAAAATTTCAGGAAAAGTCTATTTTAATATCCTGAATCTAGGAAAAATAGAAAAACATGGGCTTGTATGGAGAAATAAGCAACTGCAATGGAAACTGCTTATTAATAAGCACTTGAAAAAGCCAAATGATAACCAAAGACCACCAAACTTACACAGAAGCTATATTAAGCTAAAAGAACTAAAATAAAACAGGTTCCAACAAATCCTAACCCACAGAACCACAAACTCAACAGATTTGATGTTTGAAATTAATGAGCAAAACAGAAACTGGTGGGCTACTTTTAGCTTATGCACAGAACACACAATAAGCTAAGACTGAAAAGCAATTATTAGAACTTGTATTAGACCTGGTTGAGAGTGTATAAACCAAAACTCAGACAATGAAAAGCTCTTATGAGCTTGTGAGAAGCTTTCTCAAAATCTGACAAGTCACTGAGTAAAACTCAGTGAATGCTGAGTAATATGGGACAAAATAATAAGCACTTGCAGGCTTATTAAATAAGCTGCAATTGGAAATTTAAAACTTGGAGCTTGAAAAGGACCAGGTTAGCTATCCAAAGAAACAAAAATCACTTATTTTGGACAACTAATAAGCTCTATAGGAGCTTATGATTTGGCTAGTAAAACTGCTGCACAGGGCAAATTTTGACTTTTTGATTGAAATGAAATGTTGACTAAACTGAACTTATGATTGATCTAAAACACTGATATTGATGTATTAAGGTATATTAAGACTTGTTTGATGTAAGGTAACAACTTTTTAACACAAAATCATGATCACAAAACCTAAAAATCCAACAGTTAATGCATAAGATGACATTAAAAGGATTTTTTGACTTTTAAACTAATGACCACTGGTTTTCTTGCTTGTACTGAGTTATTAAGAACTAGTATGACATGAGACAAGCAAAATCAAAGGACTGCACAACCTTTAACACAGTGAACTGCACAAATCCAAACAACCCTTTATGTGACTGATTTTGAGCTTTTCAAAGTATATCACAGATATAGACCAAGTTATTGATTAAAAACCTTATGATATCATATAAGGGGACTATATAAGTATAAAACAACAACACTAATAGTATAAAACTAAGAATTACAAAGTATGCAATATTAACTGTTAAAATGAGATTATTAATAACTACTAATTTAAAATAACAAACTACTGGTTTTATGGTTTGAGAACACTTAATTATAACTAATGAATATGATCAAACAGGAAATTGAGCTTAAAACTGTCTTACACAGTAAATACCAAAATGAGATTAAGATGCTTACAAATGGCTTGAGGTCACAAACTGAGAACTAGGACCAAATAACAAATCCTATAGCTTACCAATAAGCACTATACCCAAGGCCATCAAAAATAAACCCTGCTCCAACTTTTCTTCTTCCTGTCCATGTGATTTTTATTTTTAAGCTATTTATTTGATATTTTTATGAATTTCTGATTTTTGCTAACAAACTGCTTTTTAGAGTATCTAAAAGCTTTGATAAGCTTTATTAGGAGCTTATATGTGCTTCTCAGTCCATAAGAATACCTAACAACAACATTTGATCATTCATGATATTTTTGAAATTTTGAAAATGCATAAACTGATATTGAAACTTGAAACTTGAAATTGATACTTGTTAAAGGTTTATAATACACTGGAAACTTGTAAAACAAAGCTTGAAAACTAAAACAGATACTGAAATTTGAATTTAAGCTAAAACGACAATGGAAATTAAAAATTATACTAGATACTTTAATCCACTGCACCAAGCTTGATATTTATTGACTTCAATCTTCTCTTGTCGACCTCTGAGCTAATCCCACCAAATCCTGACCATTGAAATCATCCAGATAATCAGATTTGCCATTTGTCACTTTTGGCGCCAATTTTCAATAGAGTTGGTTTTCTGCATTAATTTGAGCTTGGATTGATGTGGAGGTGGAGGGGAAGAGTGATCAAGTGGATATGGTGAGGTGGAAAGGTGAAAACCAGTGGTTAAAACCACTGGTTTTGGCTAATACTGCTTTGGGAGAGACGATGAACAGTACCGGCGGTATTATTTGATTTTAAAAACTGGGTCGGGTCACTGTTTTTGGGTTGGATTGGGCTTAAAGTAATAATAGGGTCCGGATGGTTTAGTGTTAACAAACAAGGACCTTTTATGCAATTTGGCCAAAGTTGAAGGGTTTATCTTGAGCATTTTCCAAAGCTCTTACAAGGGTTAAACCTGCCAAGTAAGATTAGTACAAGGACCATTGTTGAAAATTTCCATTTTTACAAATCCAGGGACCAAAACTGCCAATTTAGAAACTTGAGGGACCAATATTGTAATTTCTCAAAAAGTTTATCATAAGGACCTATATTGCCATTTATTAATAGAACAAGGTTAAAAGTTGATAATTTTCACTTTTTAAATTAACCAAGGACTATTTTTGACAATTTTCAAAGTTAAAGGACTAAAGTTGTCATTTTGTGATTTTTAAACTTTGAAGGGTTTATTTTGACAACTTTTGAATCTCAAGGACCTAAAATGATATTTTACAAGTTTTTGAATTACCAGGGACTTATTTTGACAATTTTTGTAACTTGGGGGACTAAAACTGCCAATTATGCAAACTTGATACGTTTTTCATCAGATTTTGATGTTTTTGCATTTAAAACATATAAAACACTTGTTTGTGATATTTTTATCATTTTGATGTGTTTCTGAGTGTTTTCAGATGTTTTTGGCATTCTAACAGTATAAAAATGATGAGTATTTAGACACTCATCAACAACCGTGAAACGTAGCACGAAGAAGTGACAAGTCTCAATAGACAAGTAGTAAACTTGACAAGTCGCACCCTAACCAACTCGCTTAAGAATCAACTCGCTTAGTAGACAAGTTGCATAAATGGACAACTCGCTTAACAACCAAGTTGCATAAACCAACTCGCTTAATAGACAAGTTGCTTAAAACCCAAGTCGCATAAAGATACAACTCGCTTCATAAACAAGTCGCTTTAAAACCCAAGTCGCTTAAAGAATCAACTCGCTTAATAGCCAAGTTGCATAAACCAACTCGCTTCCAAGATAACTCGCTTAATAGACAAGTCGCTTAAGAGACAACTCGCAGGAACAGACAACTCGCTTAATAGCCAAGTCGCATAAATCAACTCGCTTCCAATAACAAAGCAACTCGCTTCCTAGAACTGTTTTATCGAGGCTCAACTCGCTTCATACAATATTCAAAAACAACCACTTTATCAATCAAAAACAACCCAACCACGATGATTCAAGCCTTCCAATTCAAAACCTAAACACATATGATGATCCTAAACACAAAAGTACAATCAAAATTCAAACTTTAACATTAGAAATTGACCAAATGATTCAAACTCTTCTAAACACTTATAACCCTAAAAACTTTATGAAATCCACCAAAACAAAGAGCATGAAAGATGAGTGATCAAACCATGGCTCTTGATACCAATTGTAACTTATAGGATTTCACAAACACATCATACCATAATAATATGAGGCGTATACAAGTTTTAGAGAGAGAAAGTTTTAGAGAGAGTTGGGAACTATGTGAAACAAAGAAAAATGGTATTGAAGCTCCAACCCTCTACCTTGGGAGGTAGAGGGTATTTATAATTTTCTTACAAGACTCGCCTCCTACGGGCTGTGGATCAGTCATACAGTGGGTAAAGACCCGTTCGTCCTCCACGGTGTTACTTAACTAAATACTAACTAATATTAAATGACTACGACTACGAGCTTTCTAACGATTACATATACTTGAGGTGACCGACACTTTAATGACTGGATTTTCTAAATCCTAACATTGTTCAATGATTTGCTGCTTTGCTTTGCTTTGGTCTTCTTTGATTTTTGTTCCTTCTGGATATCTATTAATATTGTGTTCTGCAGGTTCCTCATTGACTCATAGACTCATTGTGCTCGTTCGTTACGACTTTGTTATCAGTCTCCTTTGTTTCGTCTTGTATTTTTGATTATGTTCGCTTTTGTTTTGTTATATCTGTTCACTGGGCTTTTTAAGCTCAGCCGCATTTCTTTTCTATGCGGCAGGTACCAAGTGGGATGTTGGGCTTTGATGGGCTGAGAGTAGGAGCTTTTGAGTGAACCGACCCTAGTTTCCCTTACTATTTTGGACTCATTTGAAAGAACATTTGTTTTGATATTTCGTATCTTTTAGATATGTTAGATTATGTATTTTTCCTTTGTAAGTCATTCGTTTATATGACTTGGTATTTTATTTAATAAGACTTCCGCTTGCATTTGTATTAGTATGTTCTGATATGACTCCATAATGTGACATTCGGACCCTTGTCGGGTTGGGGTGTTACATTATTATTCTAATATTATTAATATGATATTTTGTTTTTCAAGGTGATTTGACAAATCATCACTAGCTCGAGACAGAAAATGACAGAAAAATTTTCTTCCTCGACACCCGGAGATTAATAAAATTGAATATCATACTATTTGGTTTATAATTTTCAAAAGTGTGTATGTTAATTCTATTTTAACTTAGTTAATATACAAACATACAATTATTATTATTATTATTGTAGGATATAGGATTTCACAAACACATTAAACCATAATCACAAGTGGCGTTCAAGATGTTTAGAGAGAGAAAGTTCTAGAGAGAGAAAGGGAAGAGAGTTGAGAACTATGTGAAACAAAGAAAAATGGTATTGAAGCTCCAACCCTCTACCTTGGAAGGTAGAGGGTATTTATAGTGTCTTACAAATAAACGCCACCTACGGGCTGTGGATCAGGCATACAGTGGGTAAAGACCCGTCCGTCCTCCACGATGTTACTTAACAAACTAATTTCTAACATAACTTGACTATGACTACGAGCTTTCTATCGAATACATATACTTGAGGTGACTGACTCTTTAACGACTGAATTTTCTAATTCCTAACAATCTCCCTCTAAGGGAGGTCACCTCAATTTACAATGAATACAAACAGATATTACATTAGATTGTTCTAGGATTCTTGATTAAGTTCTTTTCTCAGTAGCTCGTAGTCTTTGATTCTTCATGTTCCGCATGTTTTGGATAATTCAAGTGGAGGTCTTTAACTGATCCACGTGATGAAGAGTTTTGAGCCAGCATTGAGATCATCAGCAAACAAAAATCTCTGACTCATCCATTGTGGTGTTGGTATTATGTGATGTTGTGACATTTGGACCGACATGCTCACATTCTGGATCATGATATATTCTCATCAGAGTAGCGGAAGCTTTTACTGGTTCATGATATTTGCAGCAGCATGAAGTGAAAGTATCAAAGTCGTTGAAGCACTTATCATGATTTCTTTAGAGATGAATGTGTAGTGTGAGCATGCGGCTATGGATTAACCGCTTCATTCAGATCAGCTGCAAACATGGGGCGTACCTGCATACAACAGTTAGCAATAAAGTGCACGAAAGTGTCTTTGAACACTTTCGTTGAATTGAGTTACACGGCCCACGGTTCCCCGTTGATCAGTACAAGTACTGCCTGTGATCAGGTATAATTCCAAAGAATTTCCTTGACAGGGTTTCGCAGCTGCTCTAGCTGTTCTCAAACCGGAACGTCTCAAAGAAGACAATACGGAGTGAGTGAACCAGCGAATTGAGATTCACTGATTGATGAAAAGAGATTTGAAAAACAATCGTGTACCGCTCAATAGAAATTGTTTTTACAATACAACGAAGGTTTTAATGAAAATCAATTATCAATCATAAACACCTTTTATTTTGAAATATTAGTACACAGTCGATGTGCTAAAGAAAATAGTTTTTAAGCACAACGACCGGTTTTTCAAAGGTATCCGTCAATCCATAACCTGAACCAGGATTGATTCAAAAGATTGAATCGCCCCATTGTTTCTGTTCAGTTGTCACATGGTTTATCTATTGGATAGATCTCACATGCCACCCACCAGGAGCTTGTTTGATGTTGGCTCCAGAAGGCTTTCCATCTTCATTGTGAATATGTTTGCATATCACTCAGATGTTCTGGCAATACCACAAGGATAATGTGAAGGACTCATAAGATGTAATCTCTCTTTCCACTTTGTGTGAAACAGAGAGTCTTCATTGACAGTGTCCTAAGGAGATTTATTTGATGATCTCGTGGCTCTAGACTCAATAGTGCATATTTGGTTCCAATGCCGGAGACTAGGGAGAGGGTCTCCTTCTTCAATATCAACAAACTCTAAGAGAAAGTCGATAGATTATGTAGGTTCCCCGCGAGAATGAAACAAGCCCTTTTAAGAGGAACTTGAGTAGCATGGGAAGTTGTAGTGCAGTGCGTCACTGGGTCCATGACGTCTTGTCTTCAATACCGATGTTACCTTGGTAACCATCAGTAGCATATGAATTAAACCCGGTTTCTGCCCTAAGGTTGAATAAATGGAGGGCTATTTATTTTCACCCTTTTTCACATTTAATTCTTTTTCATTCTTCAACCCCTTCAGTGCTTATCGAGACTTCATAACTAGAACCTTGTTGGGTTTATTCCAGTACTAGCTCAGTCTCAGTCTGCACTCTTCTACACTAACTAGTTGATTTTCCCTGGGTAGATCCCTCCGGTTCTGGCGGATCATGGGAACAAAAACCTAACCTAACCATCCTTATATCACAATACATAAAGTAAATTTGGTCGGTCTTTTGGTATTGTTCATCAGCCATTGGAACCAATTGAAAACCATTTGAAAATCAATCCAGATACTTGTGATATATTATCAAAGCATTTTGTACCTGAATTATTTTTGATATATTAGAAACAGCTCCCCCTCAACATGTGTATCATAATTTTAAATGGTTTTAGCACATGGAGGCAAGAGGACTTGAAAATCTCATATAAAAAGAACGAAAGATTCAATTCTTTGATCAACAATTTCTAAAAGATATCAACATCACTTCCCTGATTAAATCAATTCGATAAAGCATATTGGGGAAGGATGAGGTTTTCAAACGTTTGCTCCCCCTCAATATGTGCCTCGAGGTTTGAAAGAGTTTTGCACATACTAGAGGGAACCTGCACTTAGAGAAAAATCAATCACGTTTCAATTCTTTGTGGTTTAAAAAGATGCTCCCCCTCAACATATGCATGGAAAATTTGAAATCGTTTGGCACATCTGGAGATGAAAGCTTACTAAGCACTTATAAAACCAATTATCAAGTTATCAGTTTAAATCCAATTTAAATCACAAATTCTCCCCCAATCACACCTTCCAAATCCTTTGAGAGTTGTGATCTCTATTGATTTAAATTAAGTTTTGAGAGCTTTTTGAGGAGAATAGTGACTTGCTTTTGAAAAAAAACATTTTAACTGATAGTGATCAGATTTTCAGACTTTAAACTCCATTGTTTAAACATGCAAGAGTATCTTTGAAAACTTAACATTAGCAAAGGTTTTGAATCAATTGTATAAAACATTGTTCTTTTTGATTTTCCAACAATAAACCTTGCTCATTTACGTGCCAATTGTTTGAAAAATAACCTTTCAAAATAACCTCTTTAACTCGACTGAAATCATTCTCCCCCTCAATCAATGACACATGTTGTTAATTGAGAGATTTTTACAGATGATAAGCACAGATGATTAACAAGAATAATAGAGTACAAGGTATTTTCAAAGCTATTTAGTTTTCATTAGATGGCAAATATTTTTCAGAAGAATCATTAGACGGAAAAATATTTGGAAAGGGAAACATTTGTCTTTCAGATGACAAACATTTGTTTTAAGAATCAGAGCATGAGATTTAAAAAATAAGATAAAGCATGGCTCTGTTCTTTACTTTTTAAAACGGGTTACTGCCTGAAATGACAATAAACCACCATTTTTGTCCGCCTCTTTTTTTTTTAATTCGAACTTCATCTAAAAACCCGTGCCATTCTTTGAGTGACAACTAAAAGTCCGTAGATGTTATCGAACCAAGAAAAACATGACAAAGATGACAATATTTTTGGAATTTTTCAAGATTTTCTAATTTTTATGGATTTTTTTTAAAGTTTTATATTTTTCTATTTGCTTTTTGAAGGTTTTGTAATTTTGTATTTTGCTTTTCGAATGAATATTTACAAGAGATAGATAAAGGAAAACCTTTTACTCCTCTTCTTCCTCTTGAAGACGTTTGAGTGTTTCTGGTTGTAGGCTCTTTAGACCAAGTCGTGGAAGGATAAACTCAAAACGTTCTGTAGGAGGAGCTTTGGTGAAGATGTCTGCTAACTGGTATTCCGTCCTCACGAAATATAGTTCCACCACACCGTTTTCCACTTGTTCCCTGATGAAATCATGTCGAATGTCGATGTGCTTTGCTCTTGAGTGCTGAACGTTGTTTCATGAGAGAGCAATAGCACTTTTATTATCACAGTACAGAGGGATTTTGTTGAATTCAAAGCCATAGTCAGATAATTGGGATCTCATCCATAGGATTTGAGCACAACAAGATGACATGGCTATGTATTCAGCCTCTGTAGAGGAAATAGAAGTACTCATTTGTTTCTTTGAAGACCAGCTCACGAGCTTATCACCTAAAAACTGATCACCTCCAGACGTACTTCGACGAGTATCTTGACACCCTGCATGATCTGCATCTGCATATGCTGTTAGTGACATATCGGTGTCCTTCGGGTACCAAAGTCCCATGTTGATGGTTCCTTGGAGATACCGAAAGACCCGTTTAACCGCTTCAAGGTGCTTTTTGGTAGGCTTATCCTGGTATCTAGCACACATGCATACAGCGAACAGAATATCAGGTCTACTGGCTGTGTGGTACATCAGGGATCCAATCATACTACGATATTTCGTTTGGTCTACCATGATCCCTGAGTGGTCCTCATCCAGTTTAGTACGCTCAATCATAGGAGTGTCAACAGGGTCGCAAGAATCAAATCCAAATTTCTTTAAAATCTCATATGCATATTTAGATTGATTTATAAAAATGCCTTCGGGACTTTGTGAAATTTGTAATCCTAAGAAAAATAACATTTGTCCCATCATTGACATTTGAAATTTGGAACCCATTTCATTTGAAAACCGATCACATTCATTGGGGTCACTCGAGGCAAAAATAATATCATCAACATAAATTTGAACATGAATTAAATGTTTGCCTGACTTTCTGGTGAACAATGTCAGATCAACTGCTCCTTTGTTGAATCTAGTAGATAGAAGAAACTTTGATAGTGTATCATACCATGCCCTTGGAGCTTGCTTCAAGCCGTAAAGAGCCTTCTTCAAGCGATAGACATGAGTAGGATGCTCTGGATTCACAAAACCTTCTGGTTGGCTGACGTATACGACTTCTTTAAGATCTCTGTTAAGAAAGTTCGTCTTTACATCCATCTGATATACTACCATATTCTTACTAGCAGCATTATCCAAGAAGATTCTGATTGCCTCGATACGAGCAACTGGAGCAAATGATTCTTCAAAGTCAATACCCTCCTCTTGACTGTATCCTTTAGCAACCAATCGAGCCTTGTTCTTTAAAACATCACCATGCTCATCAAGTTTCACTTTGAAGATCCACTTTAGAGCAATAATCATAGCACAATCTGGAGCAGGTACTAATTCCCATACATCTAGTCGATCAAACTCATGAATTTCTTCTTGCATGGCATTGAACCAACTATCTTCATTCATAGCAGTTTTAACATCTTTTGGTTCGACCTTAGAGAGTACAGAGTTGAAGAAGCACCATAAGGCATCGGTTGCAAGTTGTTTCCGTGTGGACACTGGACGAGAGGGGTTTCCAATGATGTTGTCCAATGGATGATCATGTGTCCATTTTCTAAGGTATTCATGTGGTTGTTGTTGAGGAACTGAAGTAGCAGAGTCGATGTCTCCTGATGAAGATGGTTCAGAAGATGATTCAGGAGCAAATATGTTTTCAAATGGTGCATCTTCAGGAGTAGCAAAGGGATTCTCTCCATCAAGGGTGCCAGAAACATTTCCATGATGTACACTCGATGATTGATGATTTGTTGATTAGACAGAGTGATCAGCAGCAGGTGCTTCTTGACTTAGTGTCATAGAAACTGAAGAGTTAACTTCATTGACAGGGATAGTAGCAGCCTCTGATGATGGAATTGACAGATCATTAGCAGTTGGCTCATAGTGTTCATCAAACATTGGATCAAACAGTTTCTTCAAGTCATCTTCAGAAGGAGGCACATAAGGAGTTGCTGGCGAGGAGTTGTAAACAAGAGTAGAATTGATGGGACTACTTGATGATGCGGGTCCAGAACGGTTGTCCTGGAGCCATTGGACCGGTCAGCTCATCAAACATAACGTGAATTGTTTCCATAATATTTCGGGTTCTTTTGTTGTAGATTCAGTATCCCTTTTTGTTTGGTGCATATCCTACAAATACTCCAATGTCCGCTTTAGCTTTAAGTTTGCCTAAGTCTTGGCCCTCGTTAGTTGGATAACACAATGCACCAAACACATGAAGGAATGAGAGATTAGGTTTTCTATTTCGGACAAGTTCATATGGAGTTTTTCCATGAGCAGCGTGAATTAGGGATCGATTTTAAGTGTAGCATGCAGTTGCAATGGCTTCAGCCCAGAGAAACATTGGAACCTTTGAGTAAATCAGCATTGTTCTTGCGGCTTCCACAAGAGTCCAATTTCGTCTTTCAACTACACTGTTCTGTTGAGGAGTTCGTGGAACACTTCTTTGATGACTGATTCCAACACTTTCATAAAACTCACTAAGTTGTTTATTAGCAAACTCAGTTCCATTGTTTGTTCGGATGATTCTGACAGTTTTGTTAAGTCGAACCTGTAGCTGTTTGATAAGTTTGATGATGATATCTAGAGTTTCATCCTTTGTCCTTAAGAACTTAACCCAGGTGAATCGAGAGTAACCATCAACCACAACCAACACATATTTCTTCCCAAAGATATTCTGCACTCTCATGGGTCCACATAAAATCCATGTGAATTGTATGAAGAACTTCTGTAACTGAGTTTGTAGGTTTGGGTTTGTGGGCATACTTCTTGCTTTTTCCCAATTGGCATGCTGAACAAAGATGATCCTTTTCATACTTTAGTCTAGGTAAACCTACAACTAAGTCCTTTCTGGAGAGATCATTGATGGTGCCGAAGTTCAAGTGATTGAGACGACGATGCCATAACCATGACTTTGTTTTCGAAGCCTTTGACAACAAGCAAATTGGAGAAGACTTCATCATATCTTCGATAGAGATGGTGTATAGATTTGAACCACGTGTTCCTCTTAAAAGTTTTTTACCATCAAGTTCTATAACGAAACAAGTATGTTTTCTGAAGGCCACTTCTAGATCAGAAACACAGAATTGACCGACAGAGAATAAGTTATGACCAAGACCTTCTACGTAATATACCCTGGAGATAACACTATCACCGACAACATAATCTCCATAACCCATAATTGCACCGAAATGATCATTCCCGAATCTAACAGTCCCGATGAATTTACTCACGAAGTTCATGAGCCGCGACCGGTCTCCAGTCATATGCTTGGAACAGCCTGAGTCCAGGTACCACAGAACGATTTGAACGATCTGCAATTGAACACATACAAGAATGGATAACTGGATAATTGGGATCCCCATGCAAGAATGAGTTCCATTTGGTTAGTAACAGTGATTGGAACACCCACATCAGAAATAGAAACACCCACATCAGAAATAGAAGCAATGGAATCATTAGGGATAGATGCAGTGCTAGTGTCCGTAGAAGACCTATTCAGAGTATGTTCACTTCTTAAGGGAATAGTTCTACCAGTAGGCATCCACTTCCTAATGGGCATTGATCTAGATAATTTAGGGCACATCTCATTAAGATTGAATTTTCGCCCTGTAGGTATCCACTGATAACCTATGTTGCTAAATTTCCTCCCTGTGGGTTTCCAATGTTTCCTACCCTTCTTCCGCCATTGTTTTCTAGCCTTCTTAGCTCGATTTTTTGCATTAACAATCTTAACAGGGTATTTAACAGCATTAGATAAATCATTCACACCACATTCATAATTAGTAATAGAAACAACGCAATCATCATTACATGTTTTGCCAAAAGTAACAGAATTCGCATTAATTACAGTACGCTTAGAGCTAACACTAGAATCAACACGATTCATTTTATTCAAATTCTCCCTAAGGTGATCTTCTACTTTCTTCCACTGAACATTCCTAGCTTGCAAGGTCCTATCATTCTTGGTATTGCCTGGAGGCTTTGACCCGCTTGCTTTAATGTCACTGATTACTCCTGTAGAGGGAATTATGGGAACATTAGTTGCTTGAGCTACTTTTTGCATTCCTGAACTAGATGTGCAAGGATCTGAACTAATAGAAGGCACCTTAGAATTCACTTTCATATTACTGGGCATAGAATGGTTTGTATACTTGGCACTAGGAATCGAACAAGGCATCACAGCTTTACCTTTCGCACCTAAGGATTTAGGACATGTTGCAATTAAACATTCTAGCAGCTCCTGAGATCGTTTGGCCTGAATACAAGCAAACCTAATTTCTCTATCAAGAGGCTTATTTATGAAGTCCTCTTCCACAATCTCACAGAGACATTCTAGACTATCCTTAAGGTGAGCACAATAGTTATCAAACACAAGTTCATTGTTCCTAAGATGAGGAGGAATGTATTTAACAGTCACAGTATATTTGCAGTCTGAGGATGACTTTGATGCAACATTCTCATTGAAGACAAGTGGCAGTTTCCCTTTTTCCTGACTCCTCAGATTCTCAATTTCTTTTTGTAAAGACGTTATTTTTTCGTTGTTTTTGTCACGAGTGACTTTCATTGAATCATATAACTCTTTAAAGTGTCGTTTAACTTTTTCATTTTCTTCTAGAAAACTCTCGTTTTCTTTTTGTAAAGCATTAACCAAGTTTTGAAGATGAAAAGTTTGAGAATACTGAGAATCTAAAGGAGGAGGCATTTGGAAGCCAGTCATAGTGTTCTTTTCACCCTTTAATTGAGAGATTTGGGCTTTCAACTTTCTGATCGTGTTGCAATGAGCTTCAATCTATTCGTCACGTTTGTTTATCTGAAAAACTGCATCAAACTCTGGAACATCTGAGGATGTCTTGATACTTGAGGTTTTGACATTTTCTTTAAGATGTTGATATTTTAGTTGCAAATCAAAATGTTCAACTTCTAGTTTAGAAAGATGTTTTACCAAATTATCGTGATCATCCTGATCAATTTTCTCATTTAGTTCTGAGTTTTTGTTTTCAAGCTCAATGACACGATCATGGGAAACTTTCAATGCAATAGATAATTCATGAAATCGAGAAGCAGTAATATAGTGCTAGTAACAGTATAAAACACATCTTGAGCAACAAAACTTGAAATCAAATTCTCATTTAAGATATGCAAGTTCTTCCTTTCAACTTCATTATATTTGAGTTCCTGTTCATAATCATTGACCTCAACAATCATAGCATCAAATTCCTTTTCCATTTCTTTAATATCTGAATTTATTCCCTTTTGAAGACTCTCAAATTGACCTTTTAATTGTTTAAAGAAAGGCATAACCTCACTTAAATAACATTCTTTAGTTTGCTCAAAACCCCTTTCCCCCTCAGTTATCCCTGTAGGTGTGATTCTCTTCTTACTCGTTTTCTCAAAATCAACAAACATCTAATAAACAACATATAGGCTGATTAAGGTCTTGCTATTAGTGGCAATAGAACTAGGAACTAGATGCATTGGTGTATTAGGAGGATACACAGTTGCTCGAGTCAATTTCCTACAAGGGGGATTCTTTTCAACAAGATTTTCAGCTTTTTGCATATCCATATCTTTCTTCCAAAAAATCTGTTCTGGGGTTAATTGAGTTTGAGGCTTAAACATGTTAAGGGAGATCCAATTTTCCTTAGTGTAATCATGAGGTTTGATCGTTATGTTTTTCTCTTTACATGCAGGATTGTTAAGTTTCTTATCCATTTTCTCCCTAGTGACTTCATCTGATTTTTTATCTTCCTCAGTGCACTCAGCGCAACTAGGTTTCTGCCTAGGCTTAAAGATTTCATTACCATCATAAATTACTTACTGAGCTTCTCTTGCTTTCTTACCATACTCAGGGTTGGGTTCCTTAATAATGGGAATACTATGCTTATCGCTTAAAACTCTGTGTTTAGTGATCAAGTGAGCAGTCTGAATGGTATTCCCTTGTACGTACAACTTATTTTCAAGCTTGTTTTTCAAAGTTTTTAGATTGGAAAAATCATTCAAAAGTTTTGATTCCTTAGCATTGAAGTCTTGCTTAAGCATTTTCACATTTTCTTGAAGTTCTTTTTTTTGCTTAGCAGTTTTAGAAAGCTTTTCTTGTAAGGAGTTTAACTCTTGTTTTAATACTTCTTCTCTAAAATTAATTTTTCTAATAATTGCACGCATTTGGTCATCCATTTCCTACTCACGGGTAGTTAACTCAAACTTAGCACGTTGTTCATAAATAGCAACTTGTTCTTTATAGGCATTCAGTTCAGAGATAACAGAATCATCAGGGGTACATGCAGTGTATTCATAAAAAACATAGTCATTATTGACTGCGAAAGATGCATTACTTGGTACAACCTCACTTTCACTTTGCATCACATATTGATCATATGGGACAATATTGCTATTACCCTCATCATCAATATCTGATTCATAAGTTTCAAGAGATTGTACTTTATTATGCATCTTTTGCTCATCAACTTCATCATATTGTTTTAATACCTCTGAGATGATTGAGTCTTTGGATGGACCAGCTTGCTTAGATGATGAGACCATAGGAGAGACCATCGGAGAGATGCTAGCCATGAAAATTGTTTGTGCAGTAGGTTCATCATCGACATCAGAGTCGTATGCATCACAGTCAGCGACTTGAAAGGCATTCTGATGATTGTGACCTATCTCCTGAATTGGCTGTTCATCAACATCAGCATCATAGGTTCTAGCATTTCCCTCAGCAATAAACAACAACTCCTCTTCATCCAAAGCTACTCCATTATCCTGAGCTTGCACGAGCAACATCTTGTCTCTAAAGTATTCTGCATTCTGTGGACGTTTTGGAGATGTGCAGTTCCTAGCAATATGTCCCTCACCACCACAGTTGTAGCATTTGACTGGCTTTGCTTGTCCTTGATTTGGATTCCTTTCCCGATTCTGATTTGCAATATAACCTCTACCAACTCTACCTCTTCCCTGTTCATACTGCCTTTCTTGAACTGGTTGCACCACAACCTTCCCATCTCTGACAGTAGCTTGATTGTGTGGATTGGATGTTGTTATGAGGTTATTGTTGGTGTGTGGGAGAGAGTTCATGTTTTGACTAACCATGAGAGACAGTTGATTGATGAAGTTTTCCATGAGTGTGTTTGAGTCGGGAGGCTTATATGCTGGATCAGGGATGAGCTTGTAATTACCATTACCCATGGGAATGACTTGAGAAGCTTTGGTTGTGATACCCACATTGGTGTAGAACGCTGTTGAATCATTTGATGAGCTTGTTTCTCCCTGGTTGGTTTTGAACTGGTCAAGAATCCTTTTTTCAAACATAGCATGCCTCTCATTCTGAAGAAGGAAGGCATACAGTTGTTCATAGTTTTATTCTTCAATCCTTTGGTTAGCTTGACAGAGGTGACAAACTTGTGCCATTCGGGATTCATGTTGTTCACAAACTTTGAGTTCAGCTGAATATTTGGAATAGTCATTTTGATATTCCTCATGTCATTTACTAGCTTGTGGAATCTCACGTAATATTCAAAGACACTCTCATCAGATTTCATCTTGAAATGCTCAAATTCATCATACAGTTGTGATTCTCTGTCTTCCTTAGTTAACTCAGAGCCTGAGAGAAGCATCTTGACATTATCCCAAACTGCCTTGGCTTCAGTGTTGTGATTGATAAGCTTGTATATATCTTTTGGAAGACCCTGAAGTATAATGTTAGAGGCCCTGATATCAGCATCGAATCTCTTTTTCTCCTTATCATTGAGCTCATCATACATCTTTGGTCTGTCTAATCCATAGATCATTGTTCCATCTGCAGCAGTATCAATTAAGTCTCTTGTAGTCTCAACCTGATAAGGTCCTTCATCAATGGATTTGAGAATGTTGACCCCATTTTCCTTTCCAAGACAGTACAATCGGATTCATTGAGCCCATGAGTCATAATCAGTTCTGTCAAGCATAGGTGGATGAGTATCTGATCCAGCTACTTGAACGTCCTCAGCTACAGAAGAAACGATAGTAG
The DNA here is from genome assembly GCA_019973895.1 of Chrysanthemum seticuspe. NCBI lineage: Eukaryota > Viridiplantae > Streptophyta > Magnoliopsida > Asterales > Asteraceae > Chrysanthemum > Chrysanthemum seticuspe. Next base: position 96,430,269 of record BPTQ01000007.1, read on the forward strand.
GTACGATGTTTGACAGGATTACAAGTTCTACGGGATTTTACTATTCCTTGATTAAACCGGGAAATTGATTCTTTCACGAGATTTTACTAAACCAAAAGAACAACCGTAAAAATGTAGCACGAAGAAGTGACAAGTGTCAATAGACAAGTAGCTAAACAATCAACTCGCTTTGGTATCAACTCGCTAAACAGACAACTCGCTTAAAGAAACAAGTCGCTTAAAGAACCAACTCGCTTAATAGCCAAGTCGCATATAGAGACAACTAGCTTAATAGCCAAGTCGCTTAAACTAACTCGCTAGTTGTACAACTCGCTTAATAGCCAAGTCGCTTTAGAACTCAAGTCGCTTAAAGAAACAACTCGCTTAGAACCCAAGTCGCATAAAGAGTCATGATACGCTTACACAGCGCGTTCGGGGTCAAAGGAACTTCCTTTTCGTCGAGCAAGTTTTTCAACACCCTAGGCAGTGAACCTAATCGTTGTAGTGTAGTATTAGGGTAAGCCACGGGAATTTATATCGTTCTCTAGGGGAATAGGAATGCTAGTGAGAAGTTACTATGCTAAGGTTGGAGTTGAGAAAGATTATTTTTTTATCTTTTTATGCTTTTTAGAAAAGGAAAAGTACGAATCTCGGGGTTTGGATTTGGGGGGTTGGTATTTCTACCGATTACTCTACTATTATCTAATTATCTAAACTAAGGTGGTCGTAGTCTATGTCTAATTATTGTGTGCTCGTATGATAGTTTAAAGATGTGTTTACTTAGGTTTTACTACTCCTTAATTATCTCCTATTGGTGGTTGAATTGTCACGTCCTTATTCCTAATTGCGTTGTGTGTCTAAAGTTGTAGGGTATGCGTTTCTCCCTAACTCTTTGAGGTTACCAAAGGGTCTCGTCTACAAAACCCACAAGGGATGATAAACTCTAACTCTAAGGCCTCTTTGGATAGTTTAGCTTATAACAACTCAAAGTGCTATAACCTAAGGTTCACAAAGATTAATCAAGCATTAAGTACACAACGAATGACCTATCGCATTACTAGATCATTAATCAACTAAGATAAGAAACAACCAATCAATATTCAATAATTAAGTTTCATATTCCCTAAGCAAACACACAACTAAGATAAGAAACAACCAATCATATTCGTCTTGGCCAAGTTAATCTTGCGACGGTGTCACCTTATGCTTGTGACGCCGTCCTCTTTAGCTTCTGACGCCGTCTGGATTGAATCTAGGCCGTCTGAGTTGCGACGGCCTACTCTTTTAAAGCCCGACGCCGTCCTTCAAAACTAGCAATTTCTCTTCTGAGCCGTCACAAATTCCTCCGACGGCGTCGCAGATTAAGCAGTGACGCCGTCCCCTTGTAATTTAGCAGCTTGAGTGTCTCGATTCTTGACTTTGGCCATTTTCTTCATATATCCGCGCCTTTTCGTCCAAATAAGTGCCATTACGGCAGTTTGCCTTCAAGAGACCTAAAAAGTGAAAAGGAACGATATTAAGCAATAACGGATACAAAAGTGATCAAATAAGGGCTAAAACGACCCCTCAAAAAGGTACATTTTAAAACCTTATCAAATATCCCTACACTTGGTATTTGCTTGTCCTCAAGCAAATGTGCTTTTAGCCAATTAATTTATAAGTTAGGGGTCATGAAGCATTGGTTTAAAACAGTCCACAACACATATAAGCCCCGCAAAAGTCATAACAAGCACGGAAATTACATACTAGCACCTCACATGGGAATAAACTAGTGAAAACATAGGCAATAACGAATTATAGCAAGGAAAAGTGAAAAATCCAGAGAACTTCCGTTTGACGGCATTACCGTGAATAAACCTGCTTTTCCGCGCCTATATACTTCTTTTACCGGTTTCAGTTCTTAGCTCTGTGAGTTCGACGATTTAATGTTCCCCTGCCGCAGTGACGAATTAGACGCTGCGGCAGCCTCCTTAAACACTGCCGAGTCTTCTCTTTAACGATCAAAACTTCCTGCCGCAGCCCGAAATTTTCTCATCCGGCAGCGTTGAGTCTG
>BPTQ01000007.1:96432310-96518699 GCA_019973895.1 Chrysanthemum seticuspe
TTTTTTTTTTTTTTTTTTTTTTGAACACTCTATTTTTTTTTTTCTCTTTTTCTATTTTTTTTCGATTTTTTTTTTCATACACTTTTACTCTACCATCCTCTACGATAACATCAAAATAATAGGGATTTATAGCACATCCCTACACTTGAGTTTTTATTACTCTAGCACTAATATGACCCGAATTGAAAAGATCAAAACACTTGGGGTACATTATTACGCAAATAAGGGAATTGGCGTTCCCTTTTAGTCATTTAAGACTTTAACTTTTCCCATGAGTCCCAATCGTCCCAAAACTGTGTACAAAAGATATGACTCAACTTAGCAACTCATGCAAGCAACTAGATAATTGAACTAAGGGTTTTGGGTGATAACAATAATGCACTAAAAGTGAGTGCATACAAGGTAGGCTAAGGCGATTTGGGTGTACATTTGGGGGTGGAGTGTAAACAATGCTCTTCATTGATATTCCGAAAAAACCGAAACATCACGAGAACCGCGAAAAGGATAGGCTCTGAGGGGTTAACTAGGGGTATCGTGTACTAAAGATGAGTACAACGCAAGGGTGTGGGGGAATTACTCAACCGATGTGGAAGAAGTAATTATATTACGGGTATCAAACAAGGGTTATCCTAATGCCTCTTATCATTTAGTTATTCCTAACTACACAAGTGTAGTCTTACTAGCGATCTCGGGATGCATCACAAAACAAGTTCTAGAATCTAATATACTACCGGTTCACACTCTAAGCATTAAAGATGAATGCTTTAATTCCTACTAATCTAAGGGCGATCCTCACATTTTTTGTGGAATTTAAGTGGTAAAGGGTTTTGTGCTAGTCATATAACTTCCTATCCGTGAGACGCTTTTGTTAAGACTAATGGCCCACTCCTATATATTATGAAAAAATTTAAATTTTGTGCCAAAATTACCCTAACCGACATTTTCTCATGGTTTATTACGCAAATGCAATTGGGCAAAGCAAATAATCAAGGATAAGCATAGTTTCAAAGTTCCCGTTTTATTTTCCCTCCCTACACTTAAATTGAACATTGTCCCCAATGTTCCCCGAAAGTATCAAAGTTATGATATTGGAAGGTAATTAAAAACGAAAGAAACTAGTACTCCCCTGATTAGCTCGGTAGGATCCGTGTGTGAAGTAGTGGTTAAATTCTTTCCAAGAAGAATTTATGCGTGAAAAGCTCCTTCCAATCTTATGTAACTTCTTCTTGATACATTAAACCTGCACACTTGAAGAAAACAAACGAAACCTTCACGTAAAATCGGCGGTAATAATATATAAGACTCGATTTAAACTAGGATATAATGCTTGTGGAATGGATGTTTACAGAATTTCTAAGAAAATTAAGGCCTGGAAAATTCCAAAAAATTTTAAGTAGCTCCGAAAACGAGAAAAAGTAATCTGATGTTTTTACTCCTTCCTGACGCCGTCAGGTTGCTATCCTGACGCCGTCAGGTTATCCTGACAAAAACTGGTCTGCGATTTTCTGAAAAAAAATTCTGAAAAATTTACATCTTTAGAATCTGGAAAACTTTCTGCAAAACATCCATTATGACTCGATACAAGCATTTGACTCGAACAAACACACAAATATATCTTTTAATTAATTGTTAATCTCATGTTTACGTTTCCTTAAAAACGTGTGTAATCCTCCCTACACTTATCCTTTATGTAAAATACCTTTATATGCAATTAAGACGAGGTTAAAAACAAAATAAAGCATTTTTACAAATTTAAACATGAGATTAAACAATCAATAAAAGATATATGACACAAACAAGCAAACAATTAAACATGGGTTGCCTCCCATGAAGCGCTTTTCTTTATTTAAGAGTCTTGTAGCTAGACTCGTAGTCGTGTCCCTACGTTGCCCTAATCTTAGAGGCCCATTCGATCTCCTTAACTCTTCTCTCATCACGAATATATTCAGGGCCTAGTTCAAGACAAGCAAGTATACTTTATTCTTCCAGTCTACTTCGAATGCCGAAATGTTATCTACATCTAAATTATTCATGCCTTCAAACTTCTTATTTTTGTGGGGCATTATATATTTAACACTCTCGGCTTCATTTGAGAGCTCGACTATTCCATTTTCTCGATCATAAACCATCTTAGACTCTTCTATAAATGGTTTTCCAAGTATCACATCTCCTAAAAACCCATCAATGATGCCCTTAACATTTTCCAAAATCATGAAATCACACCTATATGTGAAGTTACCTATGAAGACATGCAATCCCTTAACCCTCCCCACATAGTTACTTGCTTTCCTAGGGCGAAAGGGGTCCCTCATAGGTTCTAGCTTTTTGCTCATGATCCAATTGTAATAGAGCCTGGACATTAAATTCATGGGTGCCTTATAGTCAATTTAGGTGTGATCCCTATATAAGTATCCAATCATGCACGGTATTTTGATGTTTTTAGGGTTTCCCTTCCTTATGCGAGGCTCGAAAGGTGGTCTTGGGAAGTTAACTACGTTAGAGTGATAAGCGGTTTCCTTCCCTTTAGGGTATGAATCAAAATATTCCCTAAGTTCTTCCTCCTCCTTACTACCCTCAATAATTTCTAATACCTTATAATCTCCCTCTTCTAGATTATCATCTGAATCACTTGTGGTCGAATCACTATCTAAAGGGCGATTGGATTCCTTAAGGGCTTCCTCGAGCGTATTTTCAATTATCTTATTTAATTTCCTAAGCTCTCCAATTTCGCTAATAATACGGGCTCGAAGTTGGTTGGTAGAGGCTGGGTCAAGCAGTGGGTATTTGTTTGGTGGTTGGTTGATGAGTGGTGGTTGGTTATCACCTTCCATGATGAAAAGTGATGGGGTCACGAAGAAGGGGGATAGACTAAGAGGAAGCTAAAAATGAGAAAAAAAGTTTACTTGATAGGAATCAAGCAAAGAAACCTAAACGAGGTGGACTACTAACTAGCTATTCTATTCCCCGGCAGCGGTGCCAAAAACTTGATATGCTTACACAGCGCGTTCGGGGTCAAAGGAACTTCCTTTTCGTCGAGCAAGTTTTTCAACACCCTAGGCAGTGAACCTAATCGTTGTAGTGTAGTATTAGGGTAAGCCACGGGAATTGATATCGTTCTCTAGGGGAATAGGAATGCTAGTGAGAAGTTACTACGCTAAGGTTGGGGTTGAGGAAGATTATTTTTTTATCTTTTTATGTTTTTTAGAAAAGGAAAAGTACGAATCTCGGGGTTTGGATTTGGGGGGTTGGTATTTCTACCGATTACTCTACTATTATCTAATTATCTAAACTAAGGTGGTGGTAGTCTATGTCTAATTATTGTGTGCTCGTATGATAGTTTAAAGATGTGTTTACTTAGGTTTTACTACGCCTTAATTATCTCCTATTGGTGGTTGAATTGTCACGTCCTTATTCCTAATTGCATTGTGTGTCTAAAGTTGTAGGGTATGCGTTTCTCCCTAACTCTTTGAAGTTACCAAAGGGTCTCGTCTACAAAACCCACAAGGGATGATAAACTCTAACTCTAAGGCCTCTTTGGATAGTTTAGCTTATAACAACTCAAAGTGCTATAACCTAAGGTTCACAAAGATTAATCAAGCATTAAGTACACAACGAATGACCTATCGCATTACTAGATCATTAATCAACTAAGATAAGAAACAACCAATCAATATTCAATAATTAAGTTTCATATTCCCTAAGCAAACACACAAGTAAATTAGCCGGACATGGAGAACATGCAAGCATACACACAAATAATTGAAGACATAATTAAATTAATGAAGTAAACAACTTATCTTGGTGTAAGATAGGGTTTAGAACCCTAAAATACGACCTTGGTTCGGTTTAGGTTTTACTCCAAAAGTTTACCCAAAAGACTACCACTCAAAAACTGAAAAAATTCGGATTCTATATATAAGATTACATGTGCGACGGCGTCACCTTATGATTTGTGACGCCGTCGTGTCACCGTCATTAGGGTTTCATCTTGGCCAAGTTAATCTTGCGACGGTGTCACCTTATGCTTGTGACGCCGTCCTCTTTAGCTTCTGACGCCGTCTGGATTGAATCTAGGCCGTCTGAGTTGCGACGGCCTACTCTTTTAAAGCCCGACTCCGTCCTTCAAAACTAGCAATTTCTCTTCTGAGCCGTCACAAATTCCTCCGACGGCGTCGCAGATTAAGCAGTGACGCCGTCCCCTTGTAATTTAGCAGCTTGAGTGTCTCGATTCTTGACTTTGGCCATTTTCTTCATATATCCGCGCCTTTTCATCCAAATAAGTGCCATTACAGCAGTTTGCCTTCAAGAGACCTAAAAAGTGAAAAGGAACAATATTAAGCAATAACGGATACAAAAGTGATCAAATAAGGGCTTAAACGACCCCTCAAAAAGGTACATTTTAAAACCTTATCAAGTCAACTCGCTAAATAGCCAAGTCGCATATACCAACTCGCTTCCAATAACAAAGCAACTCGCTTCGAAGAAACAAAACACCGAGACTCAACTCGCTTCGTACAACTTTCACAAACAACCACTTTATCAATCAAAAACAACCAAACCACAATGATTTAAGCCTTCCAATTCAAAACCTAAACACATATGATGATTCTAAACACAAAAGTACACACAAAATTCAAACTTTAACACTAGATTTTGTCCAAATGATTCAAACTCTCCTAAACATTTAAAACCTCAAAAACCTTATGAAATCCACCAAAACAAAGAGCATGAAAGATGAGTGATCAAACCATGGCTCTGATACCAATTGTAAGATATAGGATTTCACAAACACATTAAACCATAATCACAAGTGGCGTTCAAGATGTTTAGAGAGAGAAAGTTCTAGAGAGAGAAAGGGAAGAGAGTTGGGAACTATGTGAAACAAAGAAAAATGGTATTGAAGCTCCAACCCTCTACCTTGGGAGGTAGAGGGTATTTATAGTGTCTTACAAATAAACGCCACCTACGGGCTGTGGATCAGGCATACAGTGGGTAAAGACCCGTCCGTCCTCCACGGTGTTACTTAACAAACTACTTTCTTACATAACTTGACTATGACTACGAGCTTTCTATCGAATACATATACTTGAGGTGACCGACTCTTTAACGACTGAATTTTCTAATTCCTAACAATTATTGTGATATTAAAGGCTATGTACTTTTCAATATTAGTTTACTTTTCAGATGTACTCTGATATTAGTTTTTCTAATATTAATTTTAATTTCAATATTAATGTCATGGACGTAAAGTGGTTGTTTTTCATTGTGATTTGACAAAACATCACTACCTCGAGATACAAAAATGTCAGAGAAATTTTCTCTGAATAGACGTGAATATTTTTCCTAATTGATCATCATTTCATATGCCATATGTCTCCATTTGTTTATCAATATCTTTTAAAAATTAAATATGAGATTTGATTTCTACTTTTTATTTGTTTATTATATCTATTCGAAATATTATTAAATGTACTATGATATTATTGTTTGATATTAAACACTTACAAATGATATTAAAGGATAGGTACTAATTGTTTTAACTAGGCTTGATCAATTTTGTATTAAAATCAGACAAATGATGTATATGATGGTAAAAAGACCAGTTCTTTGATATTAAAAAATTTAGTCATATTAAAATGCTTTCATGATATTAAATTGCTTATTATGATATTAAAAGATCTGTAGATTATTTTTATATGTATTCTGATATTATTGTTTGATATTAAACCACTACTATGATATTAAAAAGGGTAGGTACTAAATTTTTTTAACTAGGCTTGATGAATTGTGTATTAGAATCAAACGAATTATTTTTATATTTACTCTGATATTGTTGTTTGATATTAAACCACTACTATGATATAAAATGCTAGGTACTAAATTTTTTAACTAGGGTTGATGAATTGTGTATCAGAATCAAACGAATGATTTTTATATTTTCTCTAATATGATTGTTTGATGTTAAACCACTACCATAATAATGTTTAAGTTTTAAATTTCAATATATTTGTTTGTGAATTACTAAGTTTAATATAAACTTTAATTTTAAATGGTAAAACATAAATTCACTCTACTTTTAAATATTAATTTACTCTCATATTAGTTTTCCTTATATTTTTTACTTATGTATTTTAAGTTTACTTTAAATATTTAAGTCACAGACATGTAAGTGGTTGTTTTTCATAGTGATTGACAAAACATCATTACCTCGAGATACAAAAATGTCAGAGAAAATTTCTTGCTCTAGACGCGAAGATTAAAAAACTTAAATATCAAATTTCGTTTCTACTTTAAAAAAAATATAAATATATAATTAATATTGTTATAATTGTTTCAAATGTAAACATACAATTTACATTCTTTCAATAATATTTATTTTATTATAATTATTATTAATATTATTATAATTGTTATAATTGTTTTAAATGTAAATTGTAAGTTTACATTCTTTCAATGATATTAATACATTATTTATCCTCGAGATCAAACACCATATTCAAAAAAAAAAAAAAAAAAAAAAAAAAAAAAAAAAAAAAAAAAACAAAACTTCTGTCCTCAACATTCAAACCATCAATCACATCAAAAAAGTCATTTACTTTTGTTATAAAACCTAACATTACAACCACATCTATTCTAAACTTCCATCACAAAGTTAGTTCGTTAAAGGAAAAAAAACAAAAAGTGTTATTACTGAAAAGAAAATATGTATTTGAATTTACAATTTTTTTTCCATTTTGTTAGTCATGATCCTGGAAGATATATTTGATGTGCGTACGAAGCGCGTTCGGGGTCAAAGAAACTTCCTTTTCGTTGAGCAAGTTTTTCAACACCCTAGGCAGTGAACCTAATCGTTGTAGTATACTATTGGGTAAGCCTCGGGAGTTGATATCGTTCTCTAGGGGAATAGTAATGCTAGCAAAAAGTGTACTACGCTAAGGTTGGGGTTGAGGATGATTCTTTTTTTATCTTTTATATGTTTTTTAGAAAGCTAAGGGTAAAATCTCGGGGCAATTGATTTGGGGGTGGTACTTCTACCGATTACTTCTACTATCTAATTATCTAATACTACGGGTAGCTATGTCTTTTTGATTGTGTGCTCGTATGATGATAAAAAATGTGTTTACCTAGATACTATTACTCCCTAGTTATCTTTTATTGTTGGTTGAATTGTCACGTCCTTATTCTTAACGCGTTGTGTTTTCTAAGGTCGTAGGGTGTACCTTTAGCCCTAACTCTTTGAGAATACCTTAAGGTTATTGCCTACGAAATCCGCTAGATGTTTCATAAACTAACTTTAAGGTTATCTTTGGATGTTTAGACTACGAAATCCTCTAAGTGATTCATAAACTAATGTTCACAAAGATTACTCAAGCATTTAAACAGTTGCACTCCTAAGCCAATTACAATTACGATAAGAGACAACCAATCAATAATTAACAACTAAGTTTCATAGATCTAAGTAAACACACAAGAAATTTAGCTAGACATGTTAAACAAGCAAGCATACACACATTCAAAGGAAGATATAATGATACTAATGGAATAAAACACTTATCTTGATGTGTAGGGTTTGGGACCCTAAGATACTGTCCAAGTCGGACTACAAACGTTTAAGGTTTTTACTCCACAAGTCTACCTCTCAAAATACTGAAAAATCGAATTCTATATATATATTTACACTTGCGACGGCGTCGCCTTATAGGTGGGACGCCGTCAGATCGCCGTCATTAGGGTTTTCGTCTTGGCCAAGTTATCGATGGGACGGCGTCAAGTTGTAGTTGTGACGCCGTTGGGCTTCAGCAAGGACGTCGTCTGATTCTGGATTTGGGCCGTCTGAGATGAAAAGTCTTAGTGACGCCCTTCCTTTTCAAAGCCTGACGACATTAGGTGTTGTAAGCAAAAAGTCTACTGAGCCGTCAGGTGTATTCTTTATCAAATCTGTAAAGAGGGACGGCGTCGCCCTTTGATTGGGACGTCGTGAGCTTCAGTTTCAGCAGCTTGAGTGGCTTCGATCTTGACTTAGCCATTTTCTTCATGTATTCACTCTTTTTCGTCCAAATAAGCATCATTCCAGCATTTTGCTTCCAAGAGACCTAAAAAGTGAAAAGGAACGAAATTAAGCAGTAACGGATGTTGGGTTTTAGGTTCCTCAGATCAGGAATTATTCTAAGTATTGGAACCATTGCTAGAGTTGATGAAACCACTGCCAGAAGAATTAATCCACTGCTGATGTTAAACCGCGGCTAGTAGTAAAGTAGAACCACTGCTATTTTATTGTAAACATTGCTAGTTGTGTATAGTCGGTTTAATATTTTGTATTAGATAAATATGGAAAAGATATTTATCTTGTAGGTTACGTATTGTATTATGTAAAGGACTCCTTATCCTATAAAAGGAGGTCCTAGGTTAGATTAGATATACGTGTTTTTATATCTAAGGTCGATACACTTTAAGCTTGTAAAACCCTAATACTGGTTAGAGTATTCGTTATTAATATAATTGAGGTGTTTAAGAGTTATTGTTATTGTTCTTCTTCTTAAGGTTGAATATTAAATTCCGCGTAATATTTAATAAGTTATTATCAAGTCAGTTTCTATAAGGATCATTTGCTCAACTGGGATCAACAAGTGGTATCAGAGCTTGTGATCTAGAAACTGAAACCAAGAAGAAGTATAGTTAAGCTTAATTCAAGTAAGTTAAGATGTCTGACGAAACTCACATGGTTATTGCATCAAAGGTGCCCATGCTCAAGCAGGGTGAGTATCAGGTATGGAGAATGCGAATGAGGCAATACATTCGTATGATTGATTACACCATCTGGGATGTTGTTGAGAATGGTGATACTCTTCCTAAGAAGGGTGATGATGGTAAGGAAATAACCATTGTCAGTGAGGTTGATAAGGCTAAAAGGAAGCTGGAGATTAAAGCTCATAGTATTCTCAGTATGGGAATACCTAATGAGTATGCATTGGACTTTGTGCAGTATGAGACAGCAAAGGAATTAATGGATGCCATTGAAACAAGATTTGCTGGTAATGAAGCTACAAAGAAATCCATGAAAAACATGCTCAAGCATCAGCTTGAAAACTTCACTGCTCTCAGTGGAGAAAAACTTGATGGCCCTTATAACAGACTGTAGAAACTAATCATCCAACTGAAATTGGTGGACTACAAAGTTGCTCAAGAAGATATAAATCTCAAGTTCATCAGAAGTTTGTCACCTGAATGGGCTGTGCATATTGTTGTGTGGAGAAACAAAGATGATTTTGAAAAGAGGACTTTGGACAATCTCTACAACAACCTAAAAGTTTATGAGTCTGAAAAGAACATAGATGGCTCATCCTCATCACCACAAAACATTGCTTTTGTGTCTACAGGGCACAGGAATTCTCAGGATGTTTCCACTGCTGCTTATGAAGTATCCACTGCCATTGCTAATAATACCACTGTTAGTGATAATGTTAGTGATGGTGCCATCTGTGCTTTCCTAGCTGATCTTACAACGAGTGTTACTGTACTAAATCAAGATCTGGATCAAATTGATCCTGATGATCTTGATGAAATCAATCTCCAGTGGCAAATGGCAATGTTAACACTGCAAGCTAGGAAGTTCTTGAGGAGGACTGGTAGACAGGTCAAATATGATGGTCAAAGAAGAGTTGGATTTGACAAAAGCAAGATGGAGTGCTTTAACTGCAAGAAGAAGGGTCACTTTGCTAGGGAATGTCGAGCTCCTAAGAGGATTGAAGGAATCAAGAAGACTCCTGAAGAGCCTGTTTCTTTTTCAGCATTGGTTGCTCAAGATGGTATTGGTGATTATGACTGGAGTGATCAGATTGAAGAAGGTCCTAATGCAGCTTTTCTTGCTAGTGAAGCTTCTAAAGAGCATAACTTTGCTCTTATGGCCTATGCTTCATCTTCTGGTTCAGATTCTGAGGTATCTAATGATTCTAAAAATTCTACTTGCTCTTTTAAATCATGTCAAGATAACTTAGAATCTCTTAAAGCTATTAATGAAAGTTTGAGAAAAGAGGTTGAAAGATTGTCACTAGATAACTTAGGTTATAAAGTTGGTCTTGAGAGTGTTGAAGCTAAACTTAATTTCTGTATTAAATGTGAGTTTGAGTATGTAGATAAGATTAATATACTGGGTGGTGAAATTGATCTTAAGGAGAGAGAAATTACTATGCTTAAAAAGAAACTAGAAGAAGTAGAGAGTGTAAAACAAGAAGCCCTAGTAGAAAAAGAAAAACATGTTGTTAGGGTTGCTAAAACACAATATGCGTCTGATCTAGTAAATAATCCTATTGGACAAAAATTGTTCAAAGATGGTACTGGCCTAGGTTACAACAATGTGCCACTACCCTCTCTTATGAAACATGCACCACCTACAAAAGAACTGTTATTTAGTAGTGAATTCAGTTTCAACAAACCTGTAGAAGAGAATAGTAAGACTGGATCACCTAAGATAGGTTCTGATATATCATCTGAGGGAGATTGGGAATCAGATTCTGAGGAAGATAGGTCTGAATCAACACAGTCTGAGAAGTTAGAAAATGTTAAGCCTGTTGATTCTAAACAAGCCAACCTTATGCCTAGATTTGGAGCACCAATTTCTAGGAAAGTGGTATACTACATTGAGATACCTAGGGAACAGATGAAAAGATACATACCTAGGGGAAATCAGAGAAACTTCAATGGACAAATTTAAAATAGATTAGGAGATGAGTTTCAATGTGTTAAGAATGCTTGTTTTAAATGTGGTAGTTTTGAGCATCTATAGAGAAACTGTTATAAAAACCAACCACAAGTTTGGAACCATTGGAGGAGGGTAAATCATCAAAACTTTTCAAAGAAAACAAACCCTCATCCTAACAAAAATATGGTTCCCAAAGCAGTGCTAATGAGGAATGGTAAAACAAAATCAATAATCACTGCTGCACCCAAATGGGTTCCAACTACTGCTAAGCAAAATGTAAACACTGCTAAGCAAAATCTTTCCACTGCTAAGCAGAATATCACCACTGATACTAAAGAAGTTTTAACTATTCCAAAGGTGATAACTGACACAGTGGTTGGAAACCATTTTTATGCTGTTAAGGCCTCAGCTAGCTGGCAATGGAAGCCTAAGACCAAGGTTTTACATCATGCCAGTTGTGCATTAATGGACCTAAAGAAGTTTGATTATGTTGATGCACAGGGCAGACCCAAGTCAGTATTGGCTTGGGTCCACAAAAGGAACTAACTTGTTTAAATTCATGTGCAGGGCAATTTACAAGATGAGCTACAAGATAAAGGAATTTTTGATAGTGGTTGTTCTGGGCACATGACATGGGATGGGAGCAACCTGGAGGATTTTGAAGCTTATGATGGAGGATATGTGGCATTTAGCAATGATCCAAAAGGAGGAAAGATACTTGGCAGAGGCACTATCAGAACAGGGAAATTAGACTTTGAAAAGGTCTATCTGGTATAGGGACTAAAGTACAATTTATTCAGTGTTTCTCACATGTGTAATAAGAAAAACTGTGTACTTTTTGGAGAAACTGAGTGTGTGGTGTTGTCTCCTGATTTCAAAATGCCTGATGACAAGTATATACAGCTTAGGGTTCCTAGGAAGGAAAACATATATTGTTTTGATCTTAAAGATGTAATTCCTAATAGGTCCTTAACCTGTTTGTTTGCTAAGGCATCAGTATATGAGTCTAAATTGTGGCATAGAAGGCTAGGTCACCTTAATTTCAAAACAATCAATAAACTGGTAAAGGGCTACTTAGTGAGAGGGTTACCTTCTAAGGTTTTTGAGTGTAAAGAACTATGTGTGGCCTGTCAGAAAGGAAAACAACATAGAGCCTCTTGTAATACCAAAACTGTTAACACCATTACACAACCACTGTTTATGCTTTATATGGACTTATTTGGACCTACCTTTGTTAAAAGTTTGAACCATAAGCAGTACTGCCTAGTCATTACTGATGATTATAGTAGATTTTCTTGGGTATACTTTTTGGCTGCTAAGAGTGAGACTAGTGAGATCCTCAAGAGATTCATTACTAAGATAGAAAATCAAGTAAACCATAAAGTCAAAATAATCAAATGTGATAATGGAACTGAATTTAAGAATGATGTGATGAATCAGTTCTGTGTGTCTAAGGGTATAGAAAGACAATTTAGTATTGCTAGGACACCACAACAGAATGGTGTAGCTGAAAGGAAAAATAGAACACTAATTGAGGCTGCTAGAACAATGTTGTCAGAATCTAAGCTACCAACTACCTTTTGGGCTGAAGCTGTAGGCACTGCATGTTATGTGCAGAATAGAAATAAGGTAGTGAAGCCTCATAACAAGACCCCCTATGATCTATTGCATGATAGGAAGCCTATGATTGCATTCCTAAAACCTTTTGGGTGTCCTGTTACTATCTTAAATACCATAGACTACCTAGGCAAGTTTCAAGAGAAAGCAGATGATGGATACTTTTTAGGCTATTCTTCCAATAGCAAAGCCTTTAGAGTATACAATAGGAGGACTAGGATTGTTGAAGAAAACTTACATGTTAAGTTTAGTGAAGAGACTCCTAGTGTTGAGACCAACGGACCAGAGTGGCTGTTTAATATTGATATGCTAACCAAGTCAATGAATTATGAGCCTATCAATGCAGGTACTTCCACTAATGTTGATGCAGGTACATAAAAGGATTCTGATGCAGAAACAATTTCTAAGGAAGCTGATTCTCCAAAGGAGTTCTCTTTGGTTGAAAAGTGGAAAGCTGGTTCTGTCTCACCCATCATTGATAAGCAGGGTCCCACTGATGATGATGTTTTGGATTCTGGAAGCAAAGTTGATCATCATCAATATAAGGAAGAGTTGTTGAAAGATAACTCAATGTCGGTAGAAGAAATTGAAATAAAGAAGAGGCATTCTGAAAGCACTACTAAGCCAAATGAAAGCACTGCTAAGCTTAATAAAACCACTTCTAAGCCAAATTCTACCACTGCCAGTTCAAGTGAAACCCCGGCTGCAAGTACTGATGATAGTACTCACTTTGGACCAACTGCCAAGCCAATATTTGGTGATGATGAGTATCCACATGATCCTAACATGCCAGATTTAGAAGAAATGGATACTCCTTCTGATGATGAGAATTTGGATGACTACTTCAAAGATGTAGATTTTACAAATTTGGACTCAGTCATCACAGAAAGTCCAATTCCTACTACCATAGTTCATAAGAATCATCCCAAAGAGCAAATACTTGGAGATCTGAATACTCCAGTTCAAACAAGAAGCAGAGCTTTGAATACAAAAACCTTTCCTGAACAAGGTTTCTTTGCAAGGTCACTTCACAAAAGAAATAGCCATAAAGATCTGCAAAATTGTTTATTTTCTTGCTTTCTATCTCAAAAGGAGCCCAAGAGAGTTGAAGAAGCTTTGACAGAAGAATGATGGGTTGAATCAATGCAAAAGGAGCTACTACAGTTTAAGCTTCAAGAGGTGTGGACATTGGTTGATCTTCCAAATGGAAAGAGGGCAATTGGGACTAAATGGGTGTTCAAAAATAAGAGGGATGAAAGAGGAATAGTGGTAAGAAACAAATCAAGGTTGGTTGCTCAGGTATACACACAAACTGAAGGTTTGGATTATGATGAAGTATTTGCACCTGTTGCTAGAATAGAGGCTATTAGACTGTTTTTTGTATATGCTTCATTCAAAAAATTTGTGGTATTCCAAATGGATGTAAAGAGTGCCTTTCTATATGGCTTGGATTAATGACTTTGACTTTGGTGGCCGGATTAATGACTTGGAGTTGACATGTTCACTGGGTGGTTAAGTACTGTTCTAACCACTGCCAGCATATTTTTGAATCCACTTCTAGTTATTTTCTAACCACTGCTAACCTTAACAATGCTTTTAGTGTTTGGTTTATGTTTGTGATATGCAGGTATGAAGGATTGTTTGTATACATTGGAGCTTTTGCTGTTTCGTGTTAGTATTTAAATATATATATATATATATATATATATATATATATATATATATATATATATATATATATATATATATATATATATATATATATATATATATATATATATATTGTAATCCTTCATATTAATGCATAATATCACTATTTTTGGCAAAGATTTGGTTGCTGTAATCTTGGTCAAAAGATTGGAGTGTGGTTGATGTATCCACTGCTAGAGTATTTCAAACCACTGCTAGTGGTTTTCAACCCACTGCTAGAATGATGTTGCTGATGGATACTTGAGGGGTTGTTTTGTAACTTTGGTGCTAACGTATTTATTCCCCCAAATCACTGCCAGATCATTTAATTGATCTTCAAATCACTTCCAATTGGCGCTCAACATAACCCTAACCACTCCCATCTACTTAATTCAAAAATCCCACATCATATCTCATATCCCATCACAATGTCGTCGCAGTATTCCAAAACACATAACCTAGTTGCTTATCTGATAAAAAACAATCAATCCGAAGGTTTTCATGAAATGATTGATTTCCTTAACCACAGTCCTATACACTTTGCATTAACTGTAGCACCCACCATTCTTAAAGCCTATGTACATCAATTCTGGGGAAATGCTAAGATTGAGGAGAAAGATGGTGTAGAAGTTTTTAGTACTGTTATGGATGAGAATGAGGTTTTGGTTGATGAGGAAATCATTAGAGGTATTTTGAAGCTGGATGATGCTGATGGTGTAGTTAATCTTTCTGATGATGCTATATTTGAAGGTTTAGAAAGGTTAGGTTATACCAGAAGGGGAGACAGGGTAAATTTTTTGAAAGGTATGTTTTCTCAACAATGGAAGTTTTTGATTCACACCTTGTTGATGTGTATGAGTAATAAGACCACTGGGTTTGATGAATTTCCCTCAAAAATTGCAACTGCTATACTATGTCTATCTGAAGGGAGGAAATTTAATTGGTCTAGGATGATTTATGAAGGGTTTGTGCAGAATATTAGGAAGAAGGGTAAATATTACTTGTATCCTAGGTTTGTTCAACTTATTGTGGATAGTCAAATAGCAAAACCTGTTGAACATAATAGGAAGTATGAGGTGCATTATATGCTTCCTAAGGTTTTTGCACATATGAGACACCAGAACCCCAATTTCCAAATAAGAGTTGTCTCATTGTTCCCTCATATGATTAATTTACCTGCCATTCCTGAGTTTGATGATGTTCCTGAATCCCAATTCCCTGAACCTGAACCCACTGCTAATGAACCTAAACTCACTGCTAGTCAACCTAAAACCACTGCTGAACCAATTTTGTTTACTAGAAGGAGGAAGGGCACCAAGCTACCTCAGGCTGGTGTTAGTGGTGTAGCTCATGAAGCTATCACAAGTTGTGGAGGTGACATGATTGGAAGGGCTTCCACTACTGATTCATGCTTAGATGCTGGTCAGGACAGTGGAAACATAACTAAGACCCAACCTTTGGCAACTCCTATTGTGGAGAGTTCTCTTGAACTCAACACAAGTGGAGGAATCCCTAGCCAACTGGCTACTATAGGGTGCATAGGTGATCAGACTAGGTCTGCTACTATGTTTTCTTTATCCAAGGATTCACCTCTCGGAGCAGTTAACACAGCTTGAAGTGATGAGGATAGTTTGGAACATACTATTGAATTGACGAATCCTGCTCAGGTACATGATGCCTTTTCCAATGAACCACCTCTCGGACCAGTTCACACAGGTCGAAGTGGGGAGGATATTCTGGAACGCTTAAATGAATTGATGGTAAAATGTACAAAAATGGAGGATACAATCTCAAGTATTCAAGAGTTGGTTGTGTTTCAAGGCAGAAAAATAAGGAGATTGAAGCACAAGATGTTTGTGATGGAGAAGGTGATAAGACCTGGGGTTGTTGTTCTAAGAAAGGTAAGGAAACAGAAAAAGAAGGTGGACTCCTCTCCAGCTGTGATTTTGGAGGATGTACCCAAACAGGGGAGGAGTGAAGGCTTTGATTCAGGGGAGGTTGCTGGTGTGAATATGGAAGAGGATGTGGATAGTGGAGATCAAGGAGAGCATTTTGTGGTGTCTGATAAAGATGGGAATGAAGCTGTTCTTGAAACTTTGAAGATTGTGGTAGAAGATAAAGAAAATGAGGTGGTACAGGACACAACCACTGCCAGTGTTTCTGCAACCACGGCTGGTGTTAATGAAACCATTGCTGCAGTTTCAAATAAGGTAAACACAACCCCTGCTACTTTAATCATACCCACTGCTATTACAACCACATCTACAATTGTCACAACCACCTCTGTTTCACCACCTAAATCAAAAGAAGTTGAGAAGGAAGTTGCCAGTACATTAATAAACTTAAGCAAACCCTCATCTAACCCTACACCTATCATTGCACCTGTTCCATTATTCCTTAAACCAATTGGACCTAAACCCTTGAGTAAAAGTTTGACTATTGGTGAGCCTTTGAAGAAGAAGGTGGCTCTATCAGACATTAGAAAGGGAAAAGGTATTGCTGAACCTGAGGTAAAATTTAAGAATAAAAAGGAACAGATTGCTTATGATCATGAGTTTGGTGAAAGATTGATAGTTGAAGAAAAAGCAGAACTAGAAAGGAAAAAGTTAGAAGATGAGGAAGCTACTCAGAGATGGTTAGCTGAATGGAATGATACACAATCCTATCTTCAAACTTCTTATGATATTAACAATGAGTACACTACTCAAGAATGGGCATTGTTATCAATTGATGAAAGAGCTAGAATCTTGGGTGAATTGGCAAGGAGGATCAGTAAGGAGAAGAAGCAAGTTAAAAGAAAGAAACCTCCTACAAAGGGTGAGATGAGAAATGCTATGATGAAGATTATCAAGAATTCAGGCATACACATTACTGAAAATCTAAGTAAATGTTCATTTGAGAGGGTTCAAGAGATTTATTAGAGGTGTATGAGAATTAATGAGGATTTTAATCCTATGAATTCTGAGAAGGAAGCCGAATGGATAAAAAGAAGAGCTGATTCAAAGAAGGAATCTAGTTCTAAAATGCAAAAGGTTGATGAAGAGGTAGAA
Source organism: Chrysanthemum seticuspe (assembly GCA_019973895.1). Lineage (NCBI taxonomy): Eukaryota > Viridiplantae > Streptophyta > Magnoliopsida > Asterales > Asteraceae > Chrysanthemum > Chrysanthemum seticuspe. Next base: position 96,449,366 of record BPTQ01000007.1, read on the forward strand.
AAGAAAGAAAGAATTGAAAAGTATCTTCTGGAGTCTGCACCTATTAACCCTATTCCAGTTAGAACTATTCATCCCATTGAAGATTGGCAGATAGTTATAGAAAGGGATAGAGAAGTGGTTGAAATAACAAGAAGGGATGGAAGTAAAAGCACTTATTTCAACTTTAGTATAATGCTGGATTGTTTGACTAAGGGTGATTTGGAACAATTGTGGAAAGTAATGGAATTCAGATATGGGAAGTTTGGTCCAACAGGAGAGTTAGCTAAGTTTGTATGGACTGCTCTAAAGAACATATTTCAGCCTGATCCTAATGAAGAATTTTGGAATGACTGTGAAGTTGTTGAGTGGTTGTTGTATTCATACTGCAAGGTTCATGTTGTACAAACTACAAAGGAAAGGTTCTTCATGTTTGTTGATAGGGATTATCCTTTATCAAAGAATGTGGCAAGACAAATGTTGGAAGCTAAACTCACTTCAAGAGGAACCAAGGAAACACATCATATTATTGATCCACTGTTTCAAAAGATAGAGAAGATTGCAGACATACAAGGGCCTTTGGCAATTAAGGCTAAACCTCAAGGTAGATTGAAGAGAAAGGCAGATATGTCTAAGGCTGTGGACTACACATAAGAATCAAAAATAGAAAAGAAGAATTGAGATGTGTTGATTTCTGGTAAAGTGTTTGGATACATCCTCCAATACAGATGTTTTGGACTTAAAGGAAACTTGAGAATTCTGTATAAATATATCAAGTTTAGGGGAGGATTGTTGGGTTTTAGGTTCCTTAGATCAGGAATTATTCTAAGTATTGGAACCACTGCTAGAGTTGATGAAACCACTGCCAGAAGAATTAATCCACTGCTGATGTTAAACCGCGGCTAGTAGTAAAGTAGAACCACTGTGTTAGGAATTAGAAATTCCAGGTATTAAAGAGTCGGTCACCTCAAGTATATGTAATCGTTAGAAAGCTCGTAGTCGTAGTTATTTTAAGTTAAGTAGTATTTAGTTAAGTAACACCATGGAGGACGGACGGGTCTTTACCCACTGTATGCCTGATCCACAGCCCGTTGTGTGGCGTTTTATGTAAGACTATAAATACTCTCTACCTCCCAAGGTAGAGAGTTGGAGCTCATAATAAGAATTTTCTTTCTCTCACTAAAGTTCCCTAAACCTCTAACTTTCTCTCTCTAGAATTCCACTTATACGCCACCTTGTTGTTATTGTTTGATGTGTATGTGAAAACTAATATCCTACAATTGGTATCAGAGCCATGGTTAGATCATATCTTGCACATCTTTGGATTTCTAGTGGTTTTTAGGTGGTTTTTGAGTTTGAAAAAAGTTTAGTGGTTTGTGCATCATTTGGTTGATTTCTTGTGTTAAAGCTTGGATTTTGTTAGTACTTTTATGTTTAGAAACATCACAAGTGTTTAGGTTTTCATTTGGAAAGCTTGAATCATCTTGGTTGGGTTGTTTTTGGATTGAAAAGTGATGTTTATGTTGTTTTTCAAGCTAGCGACTTGACCTACGGAGTGGTTTCTTAGTAGCGACTTGCTTTGCAATTTTGTAGCGAGTTACAGTTTTGGAGCTAGCAACTTAGGCCTAGCGACTAACAGTACAAGTAGTGGACTCTCCACTACGGGTAGCGACTTGGTGTTAGCGACTTGGTCTGTAGCGAGTTGCTCTTTAGCGACTTGAATCTTTAGCGACTTGTCTAGCGAATTGCTGCCAAAATTTTGCTAGCGACTTGAGGCTTAGCGAGTTACTACTTAGCGACTTGCATTTGTTTAGCAACTTGGGACTTTAGCGACTTGGTAGTATAGCGAATTAGGTGTTAGCGACTTGGTGCATTATCTTCTAGCGACTTGGGTGATTTTTTTACGGTTTTCTCTTGATTTAGTAAAATCCCGTGAAAGAATCTATTTCCCGGTTTAATCATAGAGTTATAAAATCCCGTATAAACTGTTAACATGTCTACCAACGTTCCTACTATCATATCCACTGTTGCCGAGGATGTTCAAGCAGCTGGTTCAGATACTCGTCCAACCATGCTTGACAGAACTGACTATGATTCTTGGGCTCAACGAATCAGATTGTACTGTCTTGGAAAGGATAATGGTGTCAACATTCTCAAATCCATTGATGAAGGACCGTATCGAGTTGAGACGACTAGAGATGTACTTGATACTGCTGAAGATGGAACTCTGATTTACGGAATGGACAGACCAAAGATGTATGATGAGCTTGATGATAAGGAGAAAAAGAGATTCGATGCTGATATCAGGGCTTCTAACATTGTTCTTCAAGGTCTTCCTAAAGACATCTACAAGCTTATCAATCACAACACTGAAGCTAAAGCAGTATGGGATAATGTCAAGATGCTTCTCTCAGGTTCAGAATTAACTATGGAAGACAGAGAATCACAACTCTATGACGAATTTGAACATTTCAAGATGAAACCAGATGAGAGTGTCTATGAGTACTATGTGAGATTTCATAAGTTGGTGAATGATATGAGGAACATCAGAATGACTATGCCTAACATTCAGCTGAACTCTAAATTTTTGAACAACATGAATCCCGAATGGCACAAGTTTGTCACCTCTGTGAAGCTCACTAAAGGATTGAAGAATACAAACTATGAGCAACTCTATGCCTTCCTTCTTCAGAATGAGAGACATGCCATGTTTGAAAAGATGATTCTTAATCAGTTCAAAACCAACCAGGGAGAGACTAGCTCATCTAATGACTCAACTGCCTTCTACTCAAACATCGGAATCACAACCAAAGCCTCACAAGTCATACCCATGGGTAATGGCAATCACAAACTCATTCCTGATCCTATGTTCAAACAAGCTGATGCTGATGCACACGTGGGTAACATCATTAATCAACTAGCTCTTTTGATTAGTCAAAACATAAATTCTCTCCCACAAACCAACAACAACCTCATAACAGCATCTAACCCACACAATCAAGCTACTGTTAAAGATGGGAGGATCGTGGTGCAACCAGTTCAGGAAAGACAGTTTGATCAAGGAAGAGGTGGAGCTGGTAGAGGTTATGTTGGTAATCAGAATCGAGGAAGGAATGGTAATCAAGGTCAAACTAAGTCGATCAAATGTTACAACTGTGGTGGTGAGGGACACATTGCAAGGAACTGCACATCTCCAAAACGTCCATAGAATGCTAAGTATTTCAGAGATAAGATGCTGCTTGTACAAGCTCAGGATAATGGTGCTGCTTTGGATGAAGAGGAGTTGTTGTTTCTTGCTGAGGGCAATGCCAAGACCTATGATGCTGATGTGGATGAGCAGCCTATTCAGGAAATAGGTCACAATCATCAGAATGCCTTTCAAGTCGCTGATTGTGATGCATACGACTCTGATGTGGATGATGGACCTACTGCACACACAATCTTTATGGCTAGCATTTCTCCAATGGTTTCTCCCAAGGTCTCATCTTCACCTCATGCTGGCTCATCCAAAGACAAACTCATCTCAGAGGTATTAAAACTATACGATGATGCTGATGTGCAAAAGATGCATGACAAAGTACAATTAACTGAAACTATTGAATCAAATATTGAAAATATGGATAATATCAATGTTGTCCCATATGATCAATATGTAAAACAAAGTGAAAGTGAAGCTGTACCAAGTGATGCATCTTCTGCAGTCAACAATAACTATGTTTTTGATGAATACACTGCATGTGCCCCTGGTGATTCTGTAATTTCTGAACTAAATGCCTATAAAGAACGTGTTGCTATCTATGAACAACGTGCAAAATTTGAGTTGACCTCTCGTGAGCAGGAAATGGATGACCAAGTGCGTACAATCATTAGAAAAAGTAATTTTCGAGAAGAAGTATTAAAACAAGAGTTAAATTCCTTGCAAGAAAAGCTTTCTAAAACTGCTAAGCAAAAACAAGAACTTCAAGAAAATGTGAAAATGATTAAGCAAGAATTTAATGCAAAGGAATCAAAACTCTTGAAAGATTTTTCTAATCTGAAAACTTTGAAAAACAAACTTGAAAACAAGTTGTACATACAAGGGAACACCATTCAGACTGCTCACATGATCACTAAGCATAAAGTCTTAAGCGATAAGCATAGCATTCCCCTTATTGAGGAACCAAATCCAGAAGTTATTAAAAAGGCTAGAAATGCTCATAAGGTTCTTTATGATGGCAATGAAATCCTTAAACCTAGACAGAAACCTAGTTGCGTTGAGTGCACTGAGGAAGATAAGAAATCAGATGAAGTCACTAGGGAAAAGATGAACAAGAAATTAGATGATCCTAAATGTAAAGAGAAGAAAATAAAGATCACACCCCATGATTACAAGAAGGAAAACTGGATTTCCTTGAACAAGTTTAAGCCTCAGACATTGTTGACTCCCGAACAAGTTTTTTGGAAAATAGATCTAGATAAGCAGAAAGCTGAAAATATTGTTGAAACAAACCCTCCCCTTTGGAAAATGCCTAGAGCAACTGTGTATCCTCCTAATACACCAATGCATCTTGTTCCTAGAACAATTGCCACTAAAAGCAAGACCTTAATTAGCGAATATGTTATATTTCAACTATTTGTTGATTTTGAGAAAACTTGCAAGAAAAGGATCACACCCACTGGTATAACTGAAGGAGAAAGGGGTTTTGAGCAAATGAAAGAATGTTATTTGACTGAGGTCATGCCTTTCTTTAAACTTCTAAAAGATCACTTTGAGAGTCTTAAAAAGGGGATAGAAACTGATATTAAGGGAATGGAAAAAGAATTTGATGCAATGATAGTTGAAGTTAGTAACTATGAGCGAGCACTAAAATATAATGAGATTGAGAGGAAGAACTTGCATACACTAAATGAGAACCTGATTTCTGAATGCATTGCTCAAGATGTGTTTTTCATTGCTACAAATTGTTCCATTAATGCTTCCAAATTTCATGAATTATCGGTTGCCCTGAAAGTCTCCCATGATCGTGTCATTGAGCTTGAAAAAACTAATTCTGAACTAAACGAGAAAATTGAACTGGATGATCACGACAATTTGGTTAAACATTTTTCTAAGCTAGAAGTTGAGCATTTTAATTTACAACTAAAATATCAACATCTTAAAGAAAATGTCAAAACTTCAAATATCAAGACATCCTCAGATGCTCCAGAGTTTGATGCAGTTTTTCAAATTAACAAACGTGATGAACAGATTCAAGCTCATTGCAACACGATTAGAAAGTTGAAAGCCCAAATCTCTCAATTAAAGGGTCAAACGAACAATATGACAGGCTCCCAAATACCTCCTCCTTTAGATTCTCAGAATTCTCAAACGTTTCATCTTCAAAACCTAGTAAATGCATTACAAAAGGAAAACGAAAGTTTTCTAGAAGAAAATGAAAAGGTTAAACGTCATTTCAATGAGTTATTTGAATCAATAAAGGTCACTCGTAACAAAAATAACGAACAAATAGCTTCATTGCAAAAGGAAATTGAGAATCTGAAGAGTCAGGTAAAAGGGAAAATGCCAATGACCAATGGGGAGAATGGCGTATCAAAGGTTCACTCTTGTAATAAATATGCTTTGTCTATGAAATATGTCCCTCCTCATCTCAGGAACAACAAACTTGATGTTCAAACATACTTCTCATCCCTTAAGGATTGCCTAGAATGTCTGCGTGAGATTGTTGAAGAGGATAAGTTAGAGAAACCTCATGATAATGCAATTGGACATGCATGCTTATATGCCAAACGATCTCAAGAAATTCTAGAATGCTTGATCACAATATGCCCAAAGTCCTTAGGTGAGAGAGTTAATCCTTTGATTCCATGTTCGATGCCTAATGCCAAGTATGATATTCATTCGATGCCCAATGTCTTGAATGTGAACCTTAGTGTGCCTTTAAGTAGTTCAGATTCCAGATCTGTCAATGCTATGAAAGAGAACTCAAGTGTGCCTTCTAGGAGTACAAATCCCAGCACTTCTAGTTTTAAGAAAGTGAACCTTAGTGTGCCTGCATGTAGTACAGATCCCAGCACATCTAAACAGGTGATGCAAAGAATAGTAAAACCAACTAATGTTCCCATTCCCTCTACAGGAGTAATCAGTGACATTAAAGGGAGCAGGTCAAAGTCTCAAGACAATACAAGGAATGATAGGACCTCGCAAGCTAAGAATGTGCACTGGAAAAGAGTAGAAGAACAATCTAGGAACTTTAAGCTTGAATCAAATAAAACGAATCGTGTTGATTCTAGTATTAGCCATAGGCGTACTGTAATTAATTCGAATTCTGATACTATTTGCAAACCTTGTATTGATGTCTGCTTGAATTCTGTTTCTAATCATGAATGTGGTGTTAATGTTTTGCCTAATGATGTTAATTGTCCAGTTAATATGGTTAATGCTAAAATTCATGCTAAAAAGGCAAAAAGGCAAAAACGAAAGAAAGTTAGAAAACAGTGGAAACCCACAGGAAGAACATTTAGTAAGATAGGCTATTATTGGATACCTGTTGGTCATAAGAATAATCAGACAATGCCCATTAGAAAATGGATGCCTACTGGTAGAACTATTCCCTTAAGAAGTGAGCACACTGTGAACAGGGATCTATTCACAATGATTCCAGTGCCTTAATTTCTGATATGAATGCTTTTTTTTTCTGATGTGGGTGTTCCAACCATTGTTACTAACCAAATGGAACCCATTCTTGCATGGGGATCCCAATTATCCAGTTATCCACTCTTGTCTGTGTTCAACTGCAGATCGTTCAAATCGTTCTGTGGTACCTGGACTCAGGCTGTTCCAAGCATATGACTGGCGACCGATCATGGCTCATGAACTTCGTGAGCAAATTCATCGGGACAGTTAGATTCGAGAATGATCATTTCGGTGCTATTATGGGTTATGGAGACTATGTTGTTGGCAAAAGTGTTATCTCCAGGGTGTACTGTGTAGAAGGTCTTGGTCACAACTTGTTCTCTGTTGGTCAATTCTGCGATTCTGATCTAGAAGTAGCCTTCAGAAAACATACCTGCTTCGTTAGAGAACTTGATGGTAAGGAACTTTTAAGAGGTTCACGTGGTTCAAATCTATACACCATCTCTATCGAAGATATGATGAAGTCTTCTCCAATTTGCTTACTGTCAAAGGCCTCTAAAACAAAGTCATGGTTATGGCATCGTCGTCTCAATTACCTGAACTTCGGTACCATCAATGATCTCTCCAGAAAGGACTTAGTTGTAGGTTTACCTAGACTCAAGTATGAAAAGGATCATCTTTGTTCAGCATGTCAATTAGGAAAAAGCAAGAAGTATGCCGATAAACCCAAACCTACTAACTCTGTCACAGAAGTTCTTCATATGATTCATATGGATTTATGTGGACCAATGAGGGTGCAGAATATATTTGGGAAGAAATATGTGTTAGTTGTGGTTGATGATTACTCTAGATTCACCTGGGTCAAGTTCTTAAGGACAAAGGATGAAACTCCTGATATCATCATCAAACTCATCAAACAGCTGCAGGTTCGGCTTAACATAACAGTCAGAATAATAAGAACAGACAATGGAACTGAGTTTGTCAACTCAGTGAATTTTATGAAAGCGTTGGAATCAGCCATCAAAGAAGTGTTCCACGAACTCCTCAACAGAACGGTGTAGTTGAAAGACGAAATCGAACTCTTGTAGAAGCCGCTAGAACAATGCTGATTTACTCAAAGGTTCCAATGTTTCTCTGGGCTGAAGCTATTGCCACTGCATGCTACACACAAAATCGTTCCCTGATTCACACTGTTCATGGAAAAACTCCATATGAACTTGTCCACAACAGAAAACCTAATCTCTCTTTCCTTCGTATGTTTGGTGCTTTATGTTATCCAACTAATGAGGGTCAAGACTTAGGCAAACTGAGAGCTAAAGCAGAAGTTGGAGTATTTGTAGGATATGCACCAAACAAAAAGGGATACCGAATCTACAACAAAAGAACCCGAAATATCATGGAAACAATTCACGTCACGTTTGATGAGCTGACCGGTCAAATGGCTCCTGGACAATCCAGTTCAGGACCCGCACTTCAAAACAGTCCAATTGGTTCATCTCTTGCTCCAAACTCCTCTCATGAAACTCCATATGTACCTCCATCTGAAGATGATTTAAAGAAATTGTTTGATCCTATGTTTGATGAACTTTATGATCAAAGTACTAATGAGGTATCGATCCCTACAACAGAGGCTGCTCACATTCCTGTGAATGAAGTAAATCCCTCAGTCTCAATATCTTTAAGTCAAGAAGCGCCTACTGCTGATCCTTCAGTCTCATCAACAAATCATCATTCTTCAAATGTACATCATGGAACTGTTTCTGGCATCAATGATGAAGTTAATCCCTTTGGTACTCCTGAAGATGCTCCATTTGAAAACATATTTGCTCCTGAATCATCATCAGAACCATCTTCTTCAGGAGACATCGACTCTGCTACTTCAGTCCCTCAACAACTGCCACATGAACACCTTAGAAAATGGACTCACGATCATCCACTAGACAACATCATTGGAAATCCCTCTCGTCCTGTATCAACACGGAAACAACTTGCAACCGATGCCTTATGGTGCTTCTTCAACTCCGTACTATCTAAGATCGAACCAAAAGATGTTAAAACCGCCATGAATGAAGATAGCTGGTTCAATGCCATGCAAGATGAAATTCATGAGTTTGATCGACTTGATGTATGGGAATTAGTACCTGCTCCAGACTGTGCTATGATTATTTCTCTTAAATGGATCTTCAAAGTGAAACTTGATGAGCATGGTGATGTGTTGAAGAACAAGGCTCGATTAGTTGCTAAAGGATACCGTCAAGAGGAGGGCATTGACTTTGAAGAATCTTTTGCTCCAGTTTCTCGAATCGAGGCAATCAGAATCTTTTTGGCTAATGCTGCCAGTAAGAACATGATAGTCTATCAGATGGATGTAAAGACAGCATTTCTGAACGGAGATCTTAAAGAAGTCGTCTACGTCAGCCAACCTGAAGGATTTGTGAATCAAGAGCATCCTACTCACGTTTATCGTTTGAAGAAGGCACTTTACGGTTTAAAGCAAGCTCCAAGGGCATGGTATGATACACTGTCAAAGTTTCTTCTATCAACCGGATTTAGCAAAGGAACAGTTGATCCAACATTGTTCACCAGGAAGTCAGGCAAACATTTAATTCATGTTCAAATTTATGTTGATGATATTATTTTTGCCTCGACTGACCGAATGGAATGTGATCGTTTTTCAAATGAAATGAGTTCAAAATTTCAAATGTCAATGATGGGACAAATGTCATTTTTCTTGGGATTACAAATTTCGCAAAGTCCCGGAGGCATTTTCATAAATCAATCTAAATATGCAACTGAGATCTTAAAGAAATTTGGATTTGATTCAAGTGACCCTGTTGACACTCCCATGATTGATCGAACCAAACTAGATGAGGACCACTCAGGGATCATGATTGACCAAACAAAATATCGTAGTATGATTGGATCCCTGATGTACCTCACAGCTAGTAGACCAGACATCTTGTTCGTTGTTTGCATGTGTGCTAGATACCAGGCTAAGCCTACTAAAAGGCACCTTGAAGCAGTTAAACGGGTCTTTCGGTATCTCCAAGGGACCATCAATATGGGTCTTTGGTACCCGAAGGACACCGGCATGTCACTAACAGCCTATGCAGATGCTGATCATGCAGGGTGTCAAGATACTCGTCGAAGTACATCTGGAGGTGCTCAGTTTTTGGGTGATAAGCTTGTGAGCTGGTCCTTAAAGAAGCAAATGAGTACTTCTATTTCCTCTACAGAGGCTGAATACATAGCCATGTCATCTTGTTATGCTCAAATCTTATGGATGAAATCTCAATTATCTGACTATGGCTTTGAATTCAACAAGATCCCTCTGTACTGTGATAATAAAAGTGCTATTGCTCTCTCATGCAACAACGTTCAACACTCAAGAGCAAAGCATATCGACATTCGACATCATTTCATTAGGGGACAAGTGGAAAAAGGTGTGGTGGAACTCTATTTTGTGAGGTCTGAATATCAGTTAGCAGACATCTTCACCAAAGCTCTTCCAAGAGAACGTTTTGAGTTTATTCTTCCACGTCTTGGCTTGAAAAGCCTTCAACCAGAAACACTCAAACGTCTTCAGGAGGAAGACGAGGAGTAAAGGTCTATCTTCATCTATCTCTTGTATATATCTATTCGAAAATCAAAATACAAAATTATAAAACCATCAAAAATCAAATAGAAAAATATAAAACCTTCAAAATCCATAAAAACTTGAAAAATCTTGAAATATTCCAAAAAATATTGTCCTTTTGTCATGTTTTCCTCGATTCGATAATATCTACGGTCTTTGAGTTGTCATTCAAAGAATGACACGGGACTTTAGATGTTGTTCGAATGTTAAAAAAAAAAGAAAAAAAAAAAAAAAAAAAAAAAAAAAAAAAAAAAAAAAAAAAAATTGAGAGAAAGAGAAACAATGGTTTATTGTCATTTCAGGCAGTAACCCGATTTTCAAAGAAAGAACAGAGCCAAGCTTTACCATGTTTTCAAATTCCATGCTCTGATTCTATAAACATTTATCTGCTGAAAACTAACTGCTTTGAAAAATAACTCGGCCTCTATTTTTTATAATCATCAGGACTTATTTGTCAATATCTCTATCTCTCAATCAACAACCTATGCCATTGATTGAGGGGGAGAATGATTTCAATTAAATTAAAAAAGTTATTCGGCATTAAATTGTTTTCAAAAGATGTACATGCATGTTTTATCAATGGAGTTTTAAAGTCTAAAAATCCGATCCTTATCAGTTAAAACGCTTTCATAATCAAGTCACAATTCCCCTTAAAATCTTTCAAAATCAATTTAAATCAATAAGAGATCACAAATCTCAAATGATTTGATAATTGTGATCGGGGGAGAATGTGTGATTTAAATTGGATTTAAACTGATATTTCGGTAAATGGTTTTATAAGGATGTACATGCTATCCTTCCCACATGTGACAAACGATTTCAAAATTTCCATGCACATGTTGAGGGGGAGCATCTATCTTAAACCTATGATTTGAAACGTGATCACTTATCTCAATGTGCAGGTTCCCTCCAGTATGTGCAAAACCCTCTTTTCAAACTTAGAAGCACATATTGAGGGGGAGCAAAATCATGAAAATCTCATCATTCCCCAAAATGCTTTATCTACTTGATTCGATTTGGGAAGTGATGTTGATATCTTTTAGAAAATGGTATTCAAAGAAGTTAATTCTTCCTCTTGCCTCCGTGTGCAAAACGATTTCAAACAACTCATGCACATGTTGAGGGGGAGCACTTATTCTAAAAATATAAAAAACAATTCAGGTACAAAATGTTTTGATAATATATCACAAGTATCTGGATTGATTTTCAAATGGTTTTCAATTGGTTCCAATGGCAGATGAACAATACCAAATAGACCGACCAACTTTACTTTATGTACGGTGATATAAGGATGATAAGGTTAGGTATGTGTTCCCATGATCCGCCAGAACCGGAGGGATCTACCCAGGGACTATCCACTAGTTAGTGTAGAGTTCTTAGGTATGATGATAAAAGGAGAAAAATGAGATATGGGAAGAATGCGGACTGAGACTGAGCTAGTACTGAAATAAACCCAACAAGGTTCTAGCTATGAAGTCTCGGTAAGCACTGAAGGGGTTGAAGAATTAAAAAGAATTGAATGAGAAAAGGGTGAAAACATATAGCCCTCCATATATTCAACCTTAGGGCAGAAACCGGGTTCAATTCATATGCTACTGATGGTAACATCGGTATTGAAGACAAGACGTCATGGACCCAGTGACGCACTGCACTTCAACTTTCCAAACCACTCAAGTTCCTCTTAAAAGGACTTGTTTCATTCTCACGGGGAACCGACATTATCTATCGACTTTCTCTTAGAGATTATTGATATTGAAGAAGGAGACCCTCTCCCTAGTCTCCGGCACAGGATCCAAATATGCACAAAATTGAGTCTAGAGCCACGAGATCATCAATAAATCTCATTAGGACACTTTCAATGAAGACTCTCTGTTTCACACAATGTGAAAAGAGAGATTATATCTTGAGTCCTACGCATTATCCTTGTGGTATTGCCAGAACATCTGAGTGATGTGTAAACATATTCACAATGAAGATGGAAAACCTTCTGGAGCCAACATCAAACAAGCTCCTGGTAGGTGGCAGGTGAGATCTATCATATAGATCAACCATGTGACAACTGAACAGAAACAATGGGGCGATTCAATCTCTTGAATCAATCCTGGTTCAGGTTATGGATTGACGGATACCTTTGAAAAACTGGTCTGAGTGCTTAATAACTCTTTTCTTTAGCGCATCGACCGTGTACTAATTTTTCAAACCAAAAGGTGTTTTTTTTATTGACAATTGATTTTCAATAAAACCTTCGTTGTATTGCAAAAACAATTTCTATTGAGCAATACACGATTGTTTTTCAAATCTCTTTTCATCAATCAATGGACTTAAATTCGCTGGTTCACTCACTCCGTGTTGTCTTCTTTGAGATGCTCCGGTTTGAGAACAGCTAGAGCAGCTGCGAAACCCTGTCAAGGAAATTCTTCGGAATTATACCTTATCACAGGCAGTACTTGTACTGATCAACGGGGAACCGTGGGCCGTGTACCTCAATTCAACGAAAGTGATCAAAGACACTTTCGTGCGATTTATTGCTAACTGTTGTATGCAGGTACACCCGACGTTTGCAGATGTTCAGAATGAAGCGGTCAATCCATAGCCGCATGCTCACTTAACACATTCATCTCAAAAGAAATCATGATTAGTGCATCAATGACTCTGATATTTTCACTCCATGCTTCTGCTACGCTGCTGCCAATATCATGAATCAACGAAAGCTTCCGCTACTCTGATGAGAAGATATCATAATCCAGAATGTGAGCATGTCGGTCCGAAAGTCACAACATCACATAATACCAACACCACAATGGATGTCTCAGAGATTGTTGTTAGCCGATGGTCTCTAAAGCTGGCTCAAATTTATTATCACGTGGATCAGTAAAAGACCTCCACCTAGAGTAACCAAATATGCAATGAGTAGAATCAATGACTACGAGCTTCGGAGCAAAGTACTACATCAAGAATGCAAGAACAATTGTTAATGACATATCTGTTTGTATTCATTGTAATTTTAGTATATGTTTGAGGTGACCTCCCTTAGGGGGAGATTGTTAGGAATTAGAAATTCCAGGTATTAAAGAGTCGGTCACCTCAAGTATATGTAATCGTTAGAAAGCTCGTAGTCGTAGTTATTTTAAGTTAAGTAGTATTTAGTTAAGTAACACCGTGGAGGACGGACGGGTCTTTACCCACTGTATGCCTGATCCACAGCCCGTTGTGTGGCGTTTTATGTAAGACTATAAATACTCTCTACCTCCCAAGGTAGAGAGTTGGAGCTCATAATAAGAATTTTCTTTCTCTTACTAAAGTTCCCTAAACCTCTAACTTTCTCTCTCTAGAATTCCACTTATACGCCACCTTGTTGTTATGGTTTGATGTGTATGTGAAAACTAATATCCTACACACTGCTATTGTATTGTAAACATTGCTAGTTGTATATAGTCGGTTTAATATTTTGTATTAGATAAATATGGAAAAGATATTTATCTTGTAGGTTACGTATTGTATTATGTAAAGGACTCCTTAGCCTATAAAAGAAGGTCCTGGGTTAGATTAGATATACTTGTGTTTTATATCTAAGGTCGATACACTTCAAGGTTGTAAAACCCTAATACTGGTTAGAGTATTCGTTATTAATATAATTGAGGTGTTTAAGAGTTATTGTTATTGTTATTGTTCTTCTTCTTAAGGTTGAATATTAAATTCCGTGTAATATTTAACAAGTTATTATCAAGTCAGTTTCTATAAGGATCGTTTGCTCAACTGGGATCAACAACGGATATAAAAGTGGTCGATTAAGGGCTTAAATGACCCCTTAAAAGTGTACGTTTTAAATCCTTATCAAATATCCCTACACTTGGTATTTGCTTGTCCTCAAGAAAATGTGATTTTGGCCAATCAATTTATAAGTTAGGGGGCATGAAGCATGGGTTTAACATAATTCACAACAAGTAAAAGCACCGCAATAGTCATAACAAGCACGGAAATTATATACTAGCACCTCACAAGGGGTGTTTGGATTCTCTCATCTCTCGGGTGTATATGAAATATAGTAAATGAAAATGGAAGATAAACACTCATTACCTGGCATAGTACATATATTACCATAGGCTTGAGACTAGATCAAACCTCCACCGCTTTGGCGTAAGAACCTAGGAACAACTATCTAAGAGGTCTTTTCAAGGGTTGTAACGTTAGTCTTACGGTAGGGAAACAAAGGGTTTTGTTGGATAGGCGATTTAGTGATGGCAAGTCAAAAATCTTATGTTACAAGCATGAAAATCGTGGCGTTGCTAAGCCAAGACTCGACTCACTAAACTCTAGATAACTTGAAAGAAACATACATAAACATAAAGATAGATGTAGGATGTAGCCCGTATGTTTTTCTTCATTTTTTTTCATACACTTTTACTCTACCATTCTCTAAGATAACATCAAAATATAAGGGATTTATAGGAGCATCCCTACACTTGAGTTTTTATTACTCTAACACTAATTTGACCCGATTTGAAAAGATTAAAACACTTGGAGTATTTAATTACGTAAATAAAGGGAATTTGAATTTAACGTTCTTTCCCGTCACTCCATAAAATATTACTTTACCCATGAGTCCCAATCATCCCAAAATTGTGTACAAAAGATATGACTCGACTTAGCAACCATGCAAATAACTAGATAATTAAACTAAGGGTTTAGTATGATAACAATAATGCACTAAAGGTGAGTGCATACAAGGTAGGCTAAGGAGATTTGGGTGTACATTTGGGGGTGGATTGTAAACGATGCTCTTGATTGATATTCTGAAAAACCGAAACATCAAGAGAACCGCGAAAAGGGTAGGCTCTGAGGGGTTAACTAGGGGTATCGTGTACTAACGATGAGTACATCGCAAGGGTGTGGGGTAATTACTCAACCGATGTGGAAGAAGTAATTATAATACGGGTTTCATACAAGGGTTATCCTAATGGCTCTTATCATTTAGTTATTCCTAACTACACAAGTGCAGTCTAACTAGCGATCTCAGAATGCATCACAAAACAAGTTCTAGAATCTATTATACTACCGGTTCACTATTTAAGCATTAAAGGTGAATGCTTTTATTCCTAAAGATCTACGGGCGAACCTCACATTTTTGGGGTGAAATTTGAGTGGATCTACTGTTAATTGAGGTGATTTCGACAATATAGAAGTTGGAAGCAAGGAGTCGATGTTATAGGTGTGGATGTGTATTAAGTGGTAAGAGTTAGAGAAGATAAACCTTGTTGCAAAAAATGTCCCTCAAAACAAAGTTAAGTGTGCTAGTGGGGCCTGTCAGGTGGATTTGATGGCGGGAAAGTGAAAAGACGAAAATACCCTCACGTGCATTCCTAGCGAGCGTTAGTCAAAAAAACTAAATTTGCAACTACAGTAACGCAACAAAGACATAATTCGCAAAAAATTGAAAGTTTATGGACATTATTTGCAGATTTTTTTTTGAGGACATCTTTCGCAGATTTTTTTTTTGAGGACATCTTCATGCATAAGAACTACATACTTGGAGGATCACACCACGGTCATAACTATATTTACCCCCCTCACCATCAAGGATGGAGATGGAAAGTGCAACTCCGTGAAGTGAATGAAAATGTTTGGCCTCTTGGCGATATACTTTGTGAACCGAAACATAAATGCCAAAGTTCGGTACATACATTTTGTCGAAGAACGTGAAGACATCTTTTATGTAATCACATACAATCAAACAGAAGTTTTTTGTAGTTTAAATTCGACCGATTGTGAACTTGTAGCATCAAATAAGTAGTTTGGTTTGATTAATACTTTTTTTTTTCCATCTAAAGTGATTTCTTGGTTATGTATAAATTACATTATTTAGATCTTTAAACATGAAATGAACTTTTTACCCTTGTCATCGATGCAAAATAGCTTAGAGTGTTTTCTTTCTTTCCCTTTGATGTTTAAAACTTTAACAATTTTTTTCTAAGTAACTGTTGCATATTATTGTTGCTACTGATGCAACTTATAAGTTTAGAGAAGCATTACTCTTTTTTGTCATGCACTCATGCTTCTCTGATCATTAGTCCCTAAACAAAAACAGATCTTTTTTGAACATGAAGTTTACCTCATTACAAATTATGATGTCTGACACATAGAGATAACTGCATATTACAACTTGAAGGATTACATACAAATTATGATGTCGACACATAGAGATAACTGCATATTACAACTTGAAGGATCTTATAGCAACTGTTGGGGGTTATCTCCCAGAACAGGGTTAAGACAATCAATGACAGTAGCAATACCACTAGGTGGTTACCGGATATCACTTGGAATCGTGTAATCACTTTCCAAAGTAAACTATTCGACCCTAATACCTGGGTATCACGAATATCTACTTGGGATAAGACCAAATGCAGTTAGAGAATTAGGCACAATTCTATAACCCTTGCGCTTATAAGTGTTTACGTTTTCTGTGTCTCCTTCATGCATGATCAGACCTCCTATTTATAGGAGGTTACTCTTGAGCTATTCCAATGGAATTATGAGTATTAATCGGCCCATTAATAGCCTCATAATTATCCCCATTATAGCCGTTAGTGGTTACATGACCAATTAAACGTGGTCATAAAGAAGTTGTAACTGCCATTTAGCAGTACTTTCCATAAGCAGTACTTTCCACTAGCAGTACTTTCACTTGCAGTGTAAGTACAGCCTATCAGTGGAAACACTGCTTATCAGTACTTTCATAGCACTATCAGTGGATACACTACTTCAGTGGAAACACTGCCTATCAGTGGAAACACTGCTTATCAGTGGAAACCACAAGCAGTACTTTCCACAAGCAGTACTTTCACCAAACAGTACTTTCACCAAGCAGTACTTTCACCAGTACTACCAATACAAACCACTATAAGAGTCAGGGTGTTCATGAACCTTATGGGTGTACACTCCGTACCTCCTAACCCATTACAAGGTGTGAACTAATCCCACAAGTGCACTAAATTTTCCAACAATCCTCCCCAAATTTAGTTCACTTCCTTTGCATGAAAAATAAACATCAATCAAAACATGTGCATAAACGAAAATGTCCAGAGGATTGAATTTCCATCTTAGTAAATTACACGTTCAAATATTCAAGAATCAGGGTGTTCTAAGAATTGAACCCTTCAACCCATTTGAATACCTGAAGATAAAATACACACAAGTTTTCAAACACTTAACAGCTCCTGACACTATACAAGCCATGTGTCCATATCCAAATTCATAAATGTTGTAAAAGCTAAAAGTCCAAAGCTTTCTGAAGCGGCAAAACTTCAACATTTACATAGGTGGTTCCTCTTTAGTCATGCTCCTGCCAAGCACTTTTTCAAAGAAAATTAACCATTAAGAAGTAAAGACTTCATCCTCCTTTCAGCAGGTTCTGAGCACAACCTTGGGATGTAAAATAAACATGTGCTCCAGTCCACTGAATGTTCAGCTTTCCACATTGAACGCAGCTCCTAGGTTTCCTCAGGAGGGAGTTGGGTGTCCTAGCATTCAGTGACTAAGTTGGACTTAAACCCATCCCTTTAGCAGACTTTATAACCAAGTCTCTAGCCAGACCCTTCGTCAAGTGATCAGCTAAGTTCTGTTGAGATCTCACAAACTCTATAGATACCACCCCATTCATGATAAGCTCACGAATCATGCTATGCCTGACACCTAAGTGTCTAGACTTACCATTGTACATCTGGCTATAAGCCTTAGCCAATGTAGCTGCACTATCACACCGGATAGAAATAGGTGTTATAGGTTTAGGCCACAATGGAATCTCAAGAAGCAAGTTTTTCAACCATTCAGCTTCTTTACCAGCAGCTGCTAGAGCCACAAATTCAGATTCCATTGTTGAACTGGTGATGCAAGTTTGCTTCTTGGATGCCCAAGAAATTGCACCTCCACCAAGTAGGAATACCCAGCCACTGGTAGACGAATTGTCTTCAGTGTTACTGATCCAACTTGCATCAGTGTAACCTTCCAACACTGATGGGTAACCAGTATATGAGAGACTATAATCCATAGTTCTCTTCAAATACTTCAGTACCCTCTGAACTGCTTGCCAGTGATGAGCACTAGGATTACTAGTATACCTGCTCAATTTTCCCACTGCAAAACCAATATCAGGCCTTGTACAAGTCATGGCATACATCAGGCAGCCAATTACCCTAGAATACTCAAGTTGAGATACAGCCTTGCCATGATTAGGCATCAGCTTCTCACAAGTATCCATAGGTGTACTCACTGGAGTACAATCAAAGTAATTGAATTTCCTCAGTACCTTCTCAATATAATGAGACTGAGAGATAGAAATTCTATTACTTTCATGTTTAATCCTTATACCAAGGATAACATCAGCCTCCCCCATGTCTTTCATGGAGAACCTTGATGACAAAAATTCCTTTGTCAGGTCAACCTGATTTTGGTCAGTGCCAAAGATCAACATGTCATCAACATATAGACAAATGATGACTCCTTTACCAGATTCATCAAATTTGCTATATACACATTTGTCAGCTTGGTTAAGAACATAACCACTAGACAAAACCACTTCATCAAACTTTTGATGCCATTGCTTAGGTGCCTGCTTAAGTCCATAAAGAGACTTAATCAGTTTACACACCTTGTTTTCATTGCCAGGCATGATGAAGCCCTGAGGTTGGTTCATATAAACCTCCTCTTCCAATTCACCATTCAAGAAAGCTGTTTTCACATCCATCTGATGAATAACCAGATTGTGAATAGATGCCATAGCAATCAGCAGTCTTATGGTACTGATACGAGCCACAGGGGCATAAGTATCAAAATAGTCTATTCCTGACTTTTGTTTAAAGCCCTGAATGACTAGTCTAGCCTTGAACTTTTCAATAGTTCCATCTACCTTCATTTTCCTTTTGAAAATCCATTTGCAACCCAGAGGTTTGCAACCAGGAGGTAGATCAACCAACACCCAAGTGTTGTTGCCCATGATGGAATCCATCTCATCATTGATTGCTTCTTTCCAGAAAGCAATGTCCTGGGACTTCATTGCTTCTTCAAATGTTTTGGGGTCATCCTCAACAATGAAGCAATAGGAGTATTGGTCTGAGACCTCATCCCTAGTACCTTCAACTAAGTATAGTTGAAACTCAGGTCCAAATGACTTTGGAGTCCTGACCCTTTTGCTCTTCCTGAGCATAGGTTCAGGTTGCTGAACCACAACCTCATCAGGGACCACTGATGGTTCATCATCAGGGACCTCTGATACACCAGTGTCATGAGTTCCATTAGGAATCCTCTGACTTGGTCTAGGGACTGATGAGAATCTATTCTCATCAAAGTCTGCATCCCTTGATTCAATTATTGAGTTAACTGAAACATGTTCATTAGGTTCAATAACATAGAACCTAAAAGCCTTGGAATGTTCAGCATATCCAACAAAGATGCAGTCAATGCCTCTTTCACCCAAAGTCTTTTGCTTTGGATCAGGGAGTCTTACAACAGCCCTACAACCCCAGACCCTGAGATAGTTCAGGTTGGGTTTCCTTTTAGTCCAGAGTTCATAAGGGGTAACCTTGTTCCTTTTGTTGGGAACCCTATTTAATAAATAGCAAGCTATTAACATAGCTTCACCCCAGAACCCTTGACTCAGTCCTGAATAGGACAACATGGAATTAACCATCTCCTTCAGCACCCTGTTTTTCCTTTCAGAAATACCATTTTGCTGAGGAGTATAAGGGGCAGTCGTTTCATGGATTATTCCAACAGACTGAAAGTACTGAGTATCCATGTACTCACCTCCCCTATCAGTCCTTAATCTTTTGATCAAAGACCCAAGTTGTAATTCAACTTCAGTTTTAAACACTTTGAATTTATCTAATGCTTCATCCTTGGTATGTAATAGATATACATAACAAAATCTAGAAGCATCATCAATAAATGTCACAAAGTACTTCTTATTTCCCAAAGAAGGAGTGGCATGCAAATCACACAGATCACTGTGTATAAGCTCCAAGACCTTAGTCTCACGACTAACACCTTGAAAAGGTTTCTTGGTTATCTTGGTCAACATGCAAGTTTTACACTTTTCAGTGTCCATGTCAAAAGCAGGGATTAAACCATCCCTAGACATATCTTGCATCCTTTTATAGTGAACATGACCAAGTCTAGCATGCCAAAGGTTAGAATCACTCTGTTCATATGAGGTCACAAAAGCTGAAATAATACTGTCAGTTGTAATATTAAGCCTGAACATTTGATTACATAAATAACCAAAACCAATAAAAACACCATTCTTAGAAAGAACAAATTTATCAGATTCAATAACTTGTTTATATCCATGATTATTCAAAACACTACTTGAAACCAAGTTCTTCCTGATATCAGGAACATGAATAACATTAAACAAAGTTACAATCTTTCCTGAACTAAACCTAAGATCTACACAACCACGACCATGCACCAAGGCTGTTGACTCATTTCCCATGTGAAGAATAGAACCATCATTCAGTGACTCATAAGTCTTGAACCAGCTTCTATCTTTACACACATGAACTGTTGCACCAGAGTCAACCCACCACGCAACATCATCATCCTGCACATAAAAAGATTCAGATACATATGTAACATAATAAATCTGAAAAGACTTATTAAACATATTCTGACCTTTCGGTGAGTTGGCTGAACCACCACTCCCTGAACCATTAGTGCCTGATCCATTGGCTTTACCACCAACTTTAACACCCTTGCAGTCCCTTTTAATGTGACCAGTCTTGCCACATTTCCAACAAGTAGGTGTTGCCTTCTTGTTAGGATCTGCCCTTGTGTTATCATGATACTTGCGTTTGCCTTTGTTGTCATTGTACCTGGTAGAGTTGTTATGCTCTACCATATTGACAACAGATGGTCCAGCAGCATTGCTACTCTTTGGCTTGTCATTATCCTGCACTTTGAGAGATTCCTCAATGTGCAGATGACTGCCCAACTCAACAAGAGTTAACTCCTCCTTCATATGTTTCAAGGTATGCTTGAAATCTTTCCATGAAGGAGGGAGTTTGTCAATGACACAAGAGACTTTGATAGCCTCATCCATGTTCATTTGGTGTTGTGTAAACCTTCCAAGTATTCCAAGAAGTTCATTGTATTGTTCCATAACTGGTCTTGAATCAGTCATTTTGTAATTTGTGAAATTACTAACAAGGAACTTCTTACTTGATGCATCCTCAGCCATATATTTGGCATCCAAGGAATCCCACAGTTCTTTGGAAGATTCAAAGTTCTGATAAATATCAAACAGAGAATCAGACATACCATTGAGAATAAGACCTCTGCATATGTAGTCATCATTCTCCCACTTGCTCCTCCTCCTGATTTGATCCACAGTAGCATCATCACCATCATCAGGAATTGGAGTAGTCAGCACATAGACCACACTCATGCTTGACAGCAAGAATTGCATCTTCTTCTGCCACCTCCTAAAGTCCACCCCTTCAAACTTGTCCAGCTTAGCAAAGTTTGAAGCCATGTGTTTCATTGCAGCAATTGCCATTGATTATCACTAAATAGTTTACTTTGATTGTTGGGGGTTATCTCCCAGAACAGGGTTAAGACAATCAATGACAGTAGCAATACCACTAGGTGGTTACCGGATATCACTTGGAATCGTGTAATCACTTTCCAAAGTAAACTATTCGACCCTAATACCTGGGTATCACGAATATCTACTTGGGATAAGACCAAATGCAGTTAGAGAATTAGGCACAATTCTATAACCCTTGCGCTTATAAGTGTTTACGTTTTATGTGTCTCCTTCATGCATGATCAGACCTCCTATTTATAGGAGGTTACTCTTGAGCTATTCCAATGGAATTATGAGTATTAATCGGCCCATTAATAGCCTCATAATTATCCCCATTATAGCCGTTAGTGGTTACATGACCAATTAAACGTGGTCATAAAGAAGTTGTAACTGCCATTTAGCAGTACTTTCCATAAGCAGTACTTTCCACTAGCAGTACTTTCACTTGCAGTGTAAGTACAGCCTATCAGTGGAAACACTGCTTATCAGTAATTTCATAGCACTATCAGTGGATACACTACTTCAGTGGAAACACTGCCTATCAGTGGAAACACTGCTTATCAGTGGAAACCACAAGCAGTACTTTCCACAAGCAGTACTTTCACCAAACAGTACTTTCACCAAGCAGTACTTTCACCAGTACTACCAATACAAACCACTATAAGAGTCAGGGTGTTCATGAACCTTATGGGTGTACACTCCGTACCTCCTAACCCATTACAAGGTGTGAACTAATCCCACAAGTGCACTAAATTTTCCAACAGCAACTAGGCGCAAATGTTTTAGAAAGCTCAAGACACACTAAGACGCAAAAGGGCCAGCCTAGGCCAAAGGCACATGCCTAGGCGTGGGTCTCGTGTATGAGAGGTGTATTATGTCGAGAAAAATTGTAAAACTATATATATTGAACTTAAGTAGCGTTATATCACTTATAGTGACAAACAAAGTTAATACTTCAACATAAGACAATCAAACATAAAGAATCTAACAATATGATTTATCTTTTCTTAATGTTCCCTTCTCTTACGGTCTAACCTCAGTGTAACACAAATAACAAAATTTTGTTTGAGTTTTAAAATAGCATGCACATTGGAGGTCTTTTTTTTTGAATTTAAATTATCATTGCGCATACATTTAAAGTCTTAAATTTTGTAAATCAAAAATTGGATAAAGCCCCACAGATGCATAAGGCGCGCCTAAGCCCACAAGGGCCTCACAACCAAGGCGTTGAGCCTGGTGAGCCTCTTGAATGTCCTAAGCCTCGCTCTGAAAATAGACTCACTGTTTGAGCCTCATGGGATTAGAGCCTAGGCGCGCTTTTAACAGCTATGGGCACGGCAATCATTTTCCTCGAGTACCATATTCTCCACCTTTAACTTTAACCCTTATCAATTATCACCGTTGCAAGTTTCTTTAAATACTTAAAGAGATCAATGCCAACAAAAGAACCTGAAAATATCCCAATTCCGAAACCAAATGCGTTTCTAAAAACTGTTAAGATTGTCAAAACTCAGAAGCTGTCTTTCAAGCTGCCAAGTCCCAGTTGATGGGAAACAAATAAAAGCACATTACGGCAAGTTTCATTAAATAGAAAACACTTTCAGATAGAATCGAACTTAATTATAGGAAAAGCTGCACACCAAGCTTGGAAAACTCTTTCCACACAGATTTAACAACCATTGATCATGCAAAATTTGCTAACATCGTTAGAAAATATAACAAAGGCAAAGCACCAACGGGATTTCCATAAACATTTCACCTAAAGCAGGAAAGAAGTTATATACCGTACCAGAAGTTGAAGCCTGCAAGTGAGGAGCCTTGGTTACTAAAATCACTTTGAAACAAAAGGGTTTCATTCTGAAATAAGCAGAAATATACATGAACTAACTACATTATAAAAACTAAGAATTACATATATTCAAGGATTTGAATGCTCTAAACTCACGCCAATTACATGCTTAAGAACACACAAAAATGTTGTTAAGAACACATGAAAATTACAGAAGTTCCAAGGAATTATACGCTTAAGAACACACGAAAAGTTTGTTAAATCATTAAATGATCAATCTTCGTCGATAAGTCACAATAAAGACAACTTGTCCCATGATGTACATATCCTTAAAAACGCAAGATAATATTAGTGATGATTAGATGATCAATCCTTGCTGATAACAACCCAAAAATACAGAAAATCAAAAGAGCTTTATACTAAAACACCAACAAAAGATGGTAGATCATTAAATCAATCTTTCCTAGCAACCTTACAAGAAATACTATACAAAACTCCCCAAACGTATACATTTAAAAGCAACTGAATATGTCGATAAATCATCATACGATCTGTCTTTACCGATAACCAACAAGAATGACAAACTTCTATAACTTATACATCTAAAAAGACAAGTAATGCTGGCAATTCGTTTAAACAAACATAACAAAAACATCTAACCATTTATATATGCATTAAGCCACAAAAAGATATTATCCAACACAATCCAAACACAAACCAAAGAAACACAAAACTCAAAAAATGCATCATTCATTCATTCACCTATTCGCCTAACGGCTTTTTACTCTTCTTTTCATAAATCTTCAAAGCCAAAGAATCATAAAACTTCAAATGCATACACTGCACCCCATCCCATTTCCTCGGCACAACCTCCGCCACTTCACTAACCGCGCTCACCGCATTCTCCACAATCTCACCCTCCCCCATCCCAAATTTCCCAACTTTAACCACACTACAAGTCCCATTACTCAACCACAACAACCCGCAACTAAACCCCTTGTCAATCTCCTCCTTCCAATCCTTATCAAACCCCAAATCCACCGCAACCGGAACCTTCTTCTTATTTTTATAAAAAACCTTCCCTAAAACCCCCGGCAAAACCCCGATCACCCTCTCGTCCGCTAAAAACACATCAAACGCGTTAAAAAAGTCCATTTTTGCCTCAAAAGACCTGTAATCCGACTTTAACTTGCTAAATTTTACTATTTTCGATATGGGTATTCCTAAAGATTGAACCTTTTTACTAGCAAACTCAAATGTGAGCTTTTTGGACCGGGTTTTTGGTCTGTCATCGATTATTAAGCAAGTCCTGCAAGATTCTGGTGAGATATTTAAAGGGTGTTTTAAAGGGATTTTGAAAGGGGTTTTTGTGTATTCTTTACGTGGGGTTTTTGTAAGAGTTGTTAGTAAGTAGATGTGGTTGTCATCATTGGGGGTGTTTGGATTTGAGTTTAGTTGGGTTTGTTTCCATTTGAGCAAGGAGTTTACTGCTTTTTGGATTCTGGGTTTTGGGTTTTTGGTGGTGGTTGCGGTGGTGGCTGGAGGCATGACTGGTTTTTCACGGCGGCGGTAAGGGTTTTAGGGTTGTTGTGTGTGTTGGGTTTTTATAAACAGTAGTTGAAATAAAGTACAAAGGTTTATACGAGTTCGGCTTTATACAGTATGCAGAAAATGGCAAGGCTAGTGTTTATTTAGTTAAGCTTATTTAATCATTTAGTTTTATATTTTAGGTCGGTTTTTTTGAAATTTACAAGCTTATATAAATTTAGAAAAAATTACACGTTTGGTTCCTATGGTATACCTCAAATAACAACTTTAGTCCTTAAGTCGTTTTTATTACACCACAGATACCTATTTTTGAAACCTTGCACACATTTAGTCCCTATTTTGGATGGGCGTTAGTTAAGTCCGTTAAGTATTTTGCGTTGTTAGTCCTTCGTTAAAAAAATTTGCACCGTTAGTCCTTATTTTTTAAAATATAGTTTTCCCCAGTTATTCCCTCCGTTAATAATAGTTATCGCCCGTTTTTTCATTTTTGTCCGTTTTTATCCGTTTTCGTTCGTTTTTATCCGTTTTCCCCCTTTTTTTTCGTTTTTCGTCCGTTTTTATCCGTTTTCGACCGTTTTTACGTTTTTATCCGTTTTCGCCCGTTTTTTTACGTTTTTGTCTGTTTCTTTCCTTTTGCGTTCGTTTTAAATCCGTTTTTGTCTGTTTTTCTCCTTTTGCGTTCGTTTTTTACCCGTTTTTTTACTTTTTTATCTGTTTTTATTCGTTTTCGTTCGTTTTTTTTCACAAAAAAATTCCAAAAAAAAATTTGGAATTTTTTCACAAATTTGAAAAAATAAAATCCAAAAAAATTTTGAAAAAATAAATTGGAAAAAAAAATATTTTCGAAAAAATTCATAAAATTTTGAATAAAAAATTTAAAAAAAAAATTTGAATAAAAAAAATATTTTTCAAATATTTTAAAAATAAAAATATATATTTTCAAAACATTTTTCAAATAATTAAAAAAATATATATTTTTTATTCAAGTTTTTTAAATTTAAAAAAAATATATTTCGAAAATATTTTTTAATTTTTAAATATTTTTCGAAAATTTTTTTTAATTTTTTATTCAAAATTTTTTTTTTTTTTTTCGAAAATATTTTTTTTCCAATTTATTTTTTTGGAATTTTTTTTTCAAATTTGTGAAAAAATTCCAATTTTTTTTTTGGATATTTTTTGTGAAAAAAAACGAACGAAAACGGATAAAAACAGACAAAAACGTAAAAAAACGGATAAAAAACGAACGCAAAAGGAAAAAGCAGACAAAAACGTAAAAAAACGGGCGAAAACGAATAAAAAACGAACGAAAACGGATAAAAACAGACAAAAACGTAAAAAAATGGGCGAAAACGTAAAAAAACGGACGAAAACGGATAAAAACGTAAAAAAACGGTCGAAAACGGATAAAAAACTGACAAAAACGGACGAAAAACGATAAAAAAAAAAGGGGGGAAACGGATAAAAACGAACGAAAACGGATAAAAACGGACAAAAATGTAAAAAAACGGGCGATAACTATTATTAACTGAGGGACTAACTGGGGAAAACTATATTTTAAAAAATAAGGACTGACGATGCAAAATTTTTTAACGAAGGACTAACAGCGCAAAATACTTAACGGACTTAACTAACGCCCATCCAAAATAGGGACTAAATGCGTGCAAGGTTTCAAAAATATGTATCTGTGGTGTAATAAAAACGACTTAGGGACTAAAGTTGTTATTTGGGGTATACCATAGGGACCAAACGTGTAATTTTTTCATAAATTTATTATGATCTGTTAAGGGAATACTCACGCAAAGCGACGATGTATAGCGACAAATAATTATATGAAATCGTGTTTCTATTTCGACTCTTGATGCAAAGCATGTGTTTTTTAAAATTAACAGAGTATTTGTTTTTGAAAAGTTGTCAAGATAAGGGATACTTAAAGTTAATTAAAGCAAACAACATTAAATATAAGTTGAGTTTGTCTAATGAGTGCCCTCACGGCACTACTTTAAGTGATTAAATAAAAAGAAATAAGTTTATTAATTACAAAATCAAAGGTAAATTATAAGATTAATTAATGTGTATCAAATGCATTTTTTAATTTAAAAGGAAGGTTCGAGATGAATTAATGCACCTTAAGCAATGCCGTAAGGGCACTTGTTAGACAATCCCATATAAGTTTCAAAATTCAAGTTTCAAAAAAAGAAATACACTCTTTATAAGTAGCAAACATAAGGATGTCAAAAAAGCTCAAATTCGACAGGGAAACCCGAAACCTAAACCTTTGGGTTAAGGCGAGGCATGCTTACCGAATTATGAGACGGGTTTTGGGGCTCTAACGAGGATTATTATCGGGTTTGGGGGTGGCGTCACATCTCGCCTCAAATATGTTACATTAATTTTTAGTTTAGTTTTGTGTAAAAATAATAATAAACTAGGAAAAATTTCACAAAGATTGTGTAAAAATATTAATAAACTAGGAACGACACGAGCTTGGTGGAGCATCGCCTAAAAAAGATAACCCGACAAGATCTCCGATGGGGGTGGGCCAGGTTTAGGGGAACATCTCGCCTCGATAAGATCCTTGATGGGAAATGACTCGGATTTGGAGATGGATTATGTAATTGGGTTTGGGGATAGGGATGGTTACCCGGGCCAAATCCGCCTGATTGCCATTTCTAATGATCTTGCAAACTTATTATAAGCCGATAAATTTCAAAATAAGCCAGAAAAGTTAAGCTTATTAAATATAAGCCGCAATGATATAAACCCATAAGCTATAAATGAGCTTATTCAAACACCCCTCAAATATGTTGCAATAATTTTTTGTTTAGTTTTGTGTTTTAATGAATTTATGACATAAACTTCTCATATATAGAAATATGCAAACTTTTTATAAACCCTAGTTTAAAGGATTTTTGGGTGATTTTTCTTGGTTTTCATTTAACTTTTTCTTTCTCAAAACGTTTTTTGCTAAGTTCATTAACATGTAATAATTCAAAGTAAAAGTTCAATAAACGCCAATGATCGAAAAGTGAAGTGCGTACCTAGGGGTTGTAATCGAGCTATGACGAGTCTATATAGTTTTGAGCAAAGCAAACTTTGTTTTCTTGTTACTTTAAGCGTCGGATGATAATGAATTTTCTTAGACAATGGATTTTACAGTTAATTGTATTTACATGGGGTATAGCCGAGTAGCTGCCCAAGTGCAAGCCGCGGCTTATAACCAAGTCAACATACGCAACAAACTTGATAAGACAAGTTATGGCTAGAGGAGGCTTGTCCCAGGACTCGGAGGCCATGTAATGATAAGTGATAGACAAGTTATTTAGCACACAATAGCTTAATGTAACCAGCTTTTCTGACATTTATTTTCAACCTTACATTGATAAACTACATAAATTAGACACCTACAGATTTCAAAATAAACGTATCTCCCTGATGTACCTTCAAATTCCCCACTTCATATCGCCATTACAATTACTATAAGCAATGTTCAACAGGAATTAAAAAATTAAAACAACATACTTTAAATCACCATTTAGCTCACATCAACGTAATTAATTCTAGCAAAACTGAATCTTTGTTATGTTGTACCGAAATCTATTTCCCTCTTGAAGATGTTTGTTCTCATCCTGAAATCACTAAATTCAACACTAACAGTATAACAAGATTTGGGGATAATTTTAGCTTGCTTTCCTGCTAGCAAACGGTTGCAAAGCAACTGGTAAATCGCTCATCTCCGTGATTCTCTTTTGCTTTTTGTTCACTCCCCCATCCTCGTTTTTCTGAACAAACGATCTCTTCGCCTGTTCGATTCCTTCTTGTTTCTTCCTTGCCATCTTACTTGGTTTACTTCTACCTTTAGTTTTCTTCTTTAGATGAACATTCTTAACAGCCGCAACCGCAGCCTCTTTCTCCTCCTCTAAGTCTTGTTTTGTACGCTTTTCTTTCTTCTTCTTTATACTCAAAGTCCCAATTTTTGTGGGGTCCAGTATGATAGACTCGGGTGGTAGCTTGTCAAGAAGAACCCGCACTTCCTTCTCACTCCTCTGTTTAGACGTCTCATACGGGTTTGCAACCCATGAATCAAAATTGGGTTCCCCTGATCCAGGAATGAGAACCGAAGACAACCCATTTGAATGTCCTATTCCGAGAACATCTTCATATGGTCTAAACAAAACCTTATTAATTTGGTATCCTTTTGCCATAGTATGGATCATGTACCGACTATAGTCTTGTGAATCAGAAGTTGCCAAGACTTGTATAAATGATCCTGTTGAGGTTGCAAGCAACCCTTTTTGACTAAAATCTAACGACTTTGCATGACCAGGTAGCGTTTGGATAGCCTCGTATTTCCTTAAATCCCAAATTTTTATTTTCTTGTCCATGCCAGCTGTGGCCATGAGATGACCATTTGGATGAAATGAAATAGCAGTAACTGGACCACGATGACAAAGCATCTTGACAAGTGGCGCTGCACTAGTGGGCTTCCACATGCTTACTGTACCACCGGCATGGCCTGAACAGAGAACACTGTTGTATGGGTTTACTTGTAAAACATCTGAACGACCAAGGCCACTACGGTAATTTCCTATCATTTGGCCGGTAGTGATATCTTGATAATGTAAATGCCCAAATTTGTTTATGGATGATAAGAGAAAGTGGTTTTTAAGAAATTGAAGCTTCAATACTGATCCATGTTCCTGGGAGAGACATACACACGTACTTTGTTACTATAAAGACTTTCATGTAAATTAAAGTGTTTGGTAGCAGGTATTATAATAATTACTTTTTTTGAGACTTGATAGTACTAACCTTGAGACAATGAAGTTCTGCGCCTGCCTGATTATAAATATAAGTGTACCTGTAGATTTCGATTATGAAATTAATCATAGATGCAGAAGAGATTATACAGATATATTAATATCTAAAACTGCTAGCAATAATGTTAGAAACCTTACTTCTTTTGTGCAGCAGCGAAGAATAATTCATTGTGCAAAAACACCACATCTCGAACAGTTTCCCTAACCTACACAAAGTACTCACCCTGTTTATCTTACAGAACACAAATCAATATTTCCAGTGTTACCATGAAAGGTTAATGAAACCTTGAGATTAAGAATACAGGCTATATGAAACCACATAACTTTTATTTATCAAAGCCAATAGTAATTAAACCTGTAGCAGAAATCAAACTGCTGGGTACTTAAGATTTATCATACCTGCATATCTTTAATAGGTTTCATTGTATGTAAGTCTATAAGGGCCACGTGGCCTTTGCGACCTGCTGCCACCATATATCGACCACTTGAGGTGTAGTCTAGAGTGTATGGACCAAGGTCTGTTCATGAAGTAAAGAAATGAAATTTAATCAGAAAAAACAGATAATTTATAGTTGCATAAGCACTTGCAATAGCAAAAATGGAGGTGTTTGGAATTGTGTTATGGAACTGATTATCAAATTAGTGCAAACTGAAGTTGCAATAATTAGTTATAATGTCGGATAAACAGCTTCTGATAATGGGGTCATATAGTCAGTTAGTCTAATCAGCTACGACAAAACTAGTATTTCAGAAGTACATGTTAGCCCTTATCTTAATATAACCTGAAAGGTTCTTTGATTCAATTTTACAAACAATCTCTACTTTTATACAATATATTGTCCCCTTTTTGGTCATTTTGTTAATTATGTTCTCAAAACAATCAGAATTTTCCAGAGTTATTGCAGTTCAGTTAAAAATACGAACTGCCACTACTCTGAAAGCATGATTCTAGCCAGTCAAACATCTGATTATGTGATTATTACTGCTCTAAACAGCAGAACACATTCAAACACTATTTTCTACGGCCCGTTATAATATAGCGGATTATCTATTACCATTATTATTACATAATCACCATAATGATAGCACATCCTAAGACTCTTGAATAGAGGTGGCAATTCTTGCCCGTAATGAAAAAAATGGGCTCATATGGGCGTTTTTATTGAACTTACTGCTTAATCTGGGCGGCTGGTTATCTAAAAATGATCGGAATGGGCGGATGTTTCAGTATCTCTGATACAAACTTCTATATAGAATGGCCGATTTGGGCAGATGCTGTGTACAAAATACAGACCAGCGAAGTTCACCACCGTTATATATCATGATGCCAACATCACAATATAACTAAACAAAAAAAATGGAAATTTAAATAATTGATTTTGTTATATGTTTACTTTTTTTTTGTCGGCGATGACGATATGACTGTTGAAGAAAGAAGAAGGTAGGAGTAGGAGTAAGTAATCCTAACACAGCATGGGCAACTGAAATGTTTTGTCGTTTTCTTTTTTATTTTTTCTAAAAGGATAATAATTATTTAATAATTTTAAATTAGTTAATAACGTTTTGTTTTTGTATACATGCTAAAACAATTAATTTAATCGTTTTGTTTTTGACATTTGGATGTACAGATTTCTAAAACGTTTTAATAATTTGGTAATTTGGTGTTTATTTTTTATTTCTAAAGACAGCCTGTTTGACCCGTGTGTTTGACCCGTGTCCGTTTGAACCTGTGCTCGTTTGATCTGGATTTTGAATTTGCCCGTTTGAACCCGTGCCCGCCCGACCCTCCCATTTTGACACCTCTACTCTTGAACATGAAATTTTACTTTTGAATCCAATTTCAGAGGGAAGATAATAGCTATAAACATAACATATGATTCTATCACTTTATATGATACTGGATAACTTTTTATTGGCAGTTCAGTGGAGCAAAATATAAATAGGATAGAGATGCCGCAGACCTGGTAAGATAAGATCAAACTGATTCTTTCTACTGGCAACATCCACTTCCTTAGCAATTGCATGTTGATCAAACCTCCAAGTCTTCTCAATGCCATCAGCTTCTAGCCGGCCAGCCTCAGTTTGCATAAGCCACTAAACAAAAACAATGCATGTAAATGTGTGTGTCCGTCAAAAGAAATATTATGTTATGGTTAAACAACAAAATTGTGGTTTCAAAAGCATTCGTAAAACTAGGGTGATTAGTATTTTGCCTATATCATCTGCGAATAAGGAAAAGTTGCCCAACTATCTCATTCTGAGCACATGTAGCTTGCTTTCAGTTCATATTAGTTTAGGTAGCGAAACCAGAGCAAAACAGTACGGTGACTATTGTATCCATTAGAGATCAACTTCAATGGTAATTTAATCTGATTTGATATTAGATATGCAACTCTTTGACTAATAATAAAGCAAATAGGTAACGCATAGGGGTCTTCAAAAGCATCTACTACAATAGAAGATCAGATTTCTTAGCAAATTCCAAACAAAACTCAAAAAAAAAATTCATTGTAACCCGAAACAGCCAGAAAATCACCTGAATGCTAAAACCTCACTGTTACGACTTCAAATCACAATAACCCTTTTAAAAGCACATCCAAACAACACCATATCATTAACAAGCAACATCTTCACAGTAAGCTCAACCGCCTTAATGAAAGAAACACGAGCTACCAATAATCGACTACTACTTGTCTAGTACTATCATTCAAAAATATATTTATCCGGCTTTTGACATACAAAATGAACCACATTTCCTCTACTTGACAAAAAATCATATAAAACGAAAGACGAAAAAAGCTCACTTTCTCAGCTTTCGCAGCAGCATTAGCAGACTTCTTATACAGCTCTTCTCTATCAGCAAGCTGCCCCTTCAACTTTTTATCTTTCAATGCCTGCACAAAACCAAAAAACAAGAACTTATTCCCAAACTATACAACATTAACAAAACCTTCAATTTTTTAATAAATGACATTAACATATTAATAGTACCTCCAAATTAGCAGCTTCACCTCTCTGGTACTTTTTAACTTTAACTTCAAGCTCATCAGAAAAATCCTGCAAATAAGTTGAGTTCATGTTATTAAATTATTATACTATTAAATAACAAGATAATAAGATGTATATACGTACATGTATCTCCATTTTGAGGTGCTGGAGATGTAGAAAGAGTGGTGGTGGCGGCCAAAGGGTTTATGCGAAAAATAACCAAAAGGGTTTATACGGAGGAGATGTAACTCTGACCTTCTGCTTTTGTTTTGTTTTGTTTTATTTTTAAGTTTTTTTTTTTTTTTCATTATTATTATTTTATTTTTGTAATTTTCAATGCTTGCACCAAAAAATGGTTAACATATACGGATTTTTTTTTTATTTTTTTTTAATAAAATACACCGTTGGTCTCTAAACTTGTTACTGCGCATCGTAATGGAACAAACATTGCATTTATCATCGTGAGGAGTCCAAAACTTGTGGTTTATACTTTAGACAAGTCCCTTGACCAATTTTCTGTTAGTCAACGTCTGTTAATTTCCCCATGTGCCTTGCACATGAGGGCAAAATGGTCATTTCATTATTTTGGTGGTAAGACTGGTACAACCTTAGGGACTAACGGTGTATTTGATCAATAAAATTATACCATCACCACCACCACTCTCCCATTATCTTTTTTTCCTGCTTCTCTCTCTAAAATTAATACCATCACTATTCTCAAATCTCATAAACTCCTAAAAAAAAACATAATCTCAATCAAACACCATCACCATTCTCTCTCTAAAATTAACATCATCACCATTTTCAAATCATGTAGGTTAGATTAAAGACCCAAAAAAATAAATGAACTAGAAATACTAAAATTAATAACTTGCACATAATTAAAGACCCATCACGATTACACATTGTATTTTATTTCTTATATTATTTCTTCAGCCGCAGCTTCTTCTTCTTCTTCTTGGGCTTAAATATGGGCTCGTTTTCTTGCCTTTAAAGCTCTTTTTCCAGTTCGTATAATAGTTCGCCTTCGCTTATGTGTTCTGATTTGGATGTAGCGTGGTCCACGGGTATAAGAAGCTCCTCTTCATCTGAGTCATCATGACCAGATCCAGACCCACCATTGGACGAACAATGGTCTATGTTATTTGAGTCATGGTCTGGCCCGGTGTCTGATGTAAGAGAATCAGCATGCTTTTCGAGTACGAGGGAAGTTTCAGAAAAATCATCAGTTGGTGCATTGCCAACTGGACGACGACGTGCACCCATGCATGACCACGCGGATAAGGTTGAACGGGTTCTAACCACTGCTTGTGCAACATTCTGAGCACGCTTCATCACTACCTACAATTTATCAAAAAAGATACAATTAGATATCCCCTTGGGCTTATCTAGGAGTTGTATTATCTCCAAGTCTCCAACAGGTCAACACAAAAGTTTTATAATTTCAAACAGCCAAATTGTTCATTAAATGCTTAATCCTTCTATTATTATTTTATTAAATGTACTGCTGAACAGGTAAACATTTTAACAACATAATTTCTAGAGTAAATTACACCGTGTCCCTCGTCGATACTATTTGTATCCTAATTGCACTGTTTGCTTTGACTTTTGGTCCCTCGCCATTTAGCCTTTAGTGACCAATAGGAAATAGTTGCACACTTGAGAGACCAAGAGTCAACGACAAATTCCGTAATTTTCACCAACTGATGATTTATGTAATTTACTCTAATTTCTATAATTTGTATTCAGGACATCAATTACTTTCTAAATTAACATAAAAAATTACAGAAAATTCTAGTGTTGGCAGGTGGACATAACCAGATCCAATCCATTTGCACCTGTACTAAACAATTACCGCTTTGACTCAAACTCGTTATGACATGACCATCACGGACCTACCCAAGGCAGTAGCAGAACGAAATACAACATTCAAAACTCTAGTTTGCTCAACTTGATCCCGCAAATCATTTAACCAAGATATCAACTAAAAAAATGGCCATTTATTTACTTGTCATATAGATAAAGTATTCTTCCATGTGTCCAGTTCATTTAACACGAGCAGTAATTGTTATGGGTCTTTAATTATGTGCAAGTTATTAATTTTAGTATTTCTAGTTCATTTAATTTTTTGGGTCTTTAATCTAACCTACATGATTTGAAAATGGTGATGATGTTAATTTTAGAGAGATAATGGTGATGGTGTTTGATTGAGATTATGTTTTTTTTTAGGAGTTTATGAGATTTGAGAGTAGTGATGGTATTAATTTTAGAGAGAGAAGCAAAAATTTAGAGAGAGAAGCAGGAAAAGAGATAAAGGGAGGGTGGTGGTGGTGGTGATGGTATAATTTTATTGATCAAATACACCGTTAGTCCCTAAGGTTGTACCAGTCTTACCACCAAAACAATGAAATGACTATTTTGCCCTCATGTGCAAGGCACATGGGGAAATTAACAAACGTTGACTAACAGAAAACTGGTCAAGAGACTTGTCTAGAGTATAAAACCCAAGTTTTGGACTCCACAAGATGATAAATGCAAGGTTTGTCCCATTATGATGCGCAGTGACAAGTTTAGGGACCAACGGTGTATTTTAGTCTTTTTTTTTAAACTACTTTGCACCCAAAAAAAAATTAGCTTATACTTTTATTGGCAGTGTCATACATCAACAACAATAATCAGGAGGTTTGTAAGCTTGTTTGATGGGCTTATGAGCTTTTGTTTGACTAAATTTATATGAATGAGATTACGAGCTTATATAAGGGGGTTTTGTTAAACTTATGTGTAGTTTGTTTTTTCAGAGGTTTTACCTCTTATCTAAAAACTATGTCTGCAGAAAAATAGACACATCTAAAGTCTTCATCTGCATGCAAAAAGATTGTTTGTTTTTTATGCTATTGAAGTACTTCTTTCATTTTCATTTCTTTTTTTTTTTGTTTTTTTTTTTTCGCTATAAGTCCTTTTGTCTTATGGGTCAATGGTTTTCTTACGTTTTGGCAATTTTCTTTTTCTTTTTCGACCGTTTTTTATATTTTCGTATGTTTTTTACGTTTTTGTTTGTTTTTTTAAGTTTTCGACCGTTTTTTATGTATTCGTCTGGTTTTTACGTTTTCGTTGGTTTTTTTAAGTTTTAGCCGTTTTCGTCCATTTTTTTACGTTTTCGACGATTTTTTTTACGTTTTCGTCTATTTTTTTACGATTTCGCTGATTTTTTTTTAAGTTTTCGTCTATTTTTTTACGATTTCGACCATTTTTTTACATTTTCATCTATTTTTTACGTTTTCGTCTATTTTTTAACCGTTTCGCCTGTTTTTTTACATGTTAGTCCGTTTTCGTCCGGTTTTTACATTTTGTTTGTCTTTTTACGTTTTCATCCTTTTTTTTAAAAAAAATGTCTTTGTCTGTTTTTTAACATTTTCGATCTTTTTTTTTTAATGTTTTCGCTTGTTTTTTACGTTTTAGGCCATTTTATTATGTTTTCGTCTAATTTTTTTACGTTTTAGTATGTTCTCATCTCTTTTTTTACGTTTTCGACATTTTTTACGTTTTCGCCTGTTTTTTTACGTTTTCGTATGTTTTTTACGTTTTCGTATGCTTTTTTACGTTTTAGTCCATTTTCTTACATTTTCGTCCCTTTTTTTACGTTTCCGTCCGTTTTTTTACGTTTCCATCCTCTTTTTTTACGTTTTCGTTCATTTTTTTATGTTTTCATCCTTCTTTTACGTTTTCATCCATTTCCTTATATTATCATAAGTTTTATTACGTAAGATAATGTAAAAAAATTTAGAATAACGTACAAAAAACTTACGGAATCATATGAAAATGGATGAAAACATAAAAATAAGACGAAAACGTAAAAAAACGAAAGACAACGTAAAAAACATACGAAAACGTAAAAAAAAGGCAAAAATGGACAAAAACGTATGAAAACGTTAAAAACGGATGTAAACTGACAAAAACGTAAAAAGCTGACGAAAACGTAAAAATGGACAAAAACGTAAAAAAAACAGGCGAAAACATAAGGAAAGGGACGAAAACATAAAAAAGGTACAAAAAATGAAAAAAAACAGACAAAAATATTAAAAATAAATAAAAACGGATGAAAACGTAAAAAAACCGGCGCAAACGTAAAAAAACCATGCGTAAACGTAAAAAAAACGGACGAAAACATAAAACAACGGACGAAAACGTAATAAACATGCAAAAACGGACGAAACGTAAGAGACGGGCGAAAACGTAAATACACTGACGAGTAATAAACAGACGAAAATGGACGAAAACGTAAAAAAACCGACGAAAACATAAAAAAAAACAGACGAAACCATTAAAAAAACGGACGAAACGTTAAAGAGATGTAAGATATTGAGAAAGAGATGTTGGGTTTGTGAAAGAAGATGTAAGAATTGAAAGATAATGTTTGAAACTTAGAAGAGGAAAGAAGCACTTTTGTTTACCAAAAAACTAAACATAAAACCTCTTCCCTCCTGCAGACAAAAGAAGTGAAAAGAGGAAGAAAAATGCTTATTTAGAAAAAAAAAAAAAAAAAAAAAAAAAAAAAAAAAAAAAAAAAAAAACGACTCCTTAAACTTTTTTTGCTTATTTGAGGAGGAGTAGGCTTATATAACAATATTATATAAAAAGAAATTATAACCTCATTTAATAACTACATCATTTAATGTTCATGTATATATATATTTGTTTTAGTCATTTTACCTTATTATTTATAACTAGCATCGTACCCGCGCGATGCGGCGACGAGTACCATGTAACTAAATTTTTTAGCAATGTGATGTTCTTCGACAATACCATTTCATAAAAAAATAAATTACGCAACATATAACTACTCTAAATATCATTCATTAAAATAAAATAACAATCCGTAGCAACCAAATAACAAGGATAAAAATGTACGGAAAAATTTAAGCCTTAACAATAGTCTAATAATAAACCAAAAATTAAGCCTTGACAACCTTTTACCATTTATTTTTTTGGTGTAAGCCTATCAATAGTCAAAAACATGGATATAACCATTTAATAAACCAAAGTTTAGCTAAGTTCAACACCAACCCAACTCTCATTTTCGTATAAAAACATAGTCTATGCCCAACTAATCACATATCCATTAATAAAATGAATTATATAAATCACTTTCTTTCAGAACCCTAATTCAATTAACCTAATCCCACACCTCTCTATGTGCAGTCACACACACATATAAACCAACCTCTTTCACTTTTACATCTATCTACGAATCTCACCAACACTACCAGTAAATCGTCTTCCTCAGCTTCAACCTCAAACACACACAACACACAAGGCAACATATAGTTTTAAAATTTTGTTTGTCGTTTTCTTCGTCACTTCCCCGGCGAGAACCAAAATGGCGAGCATCTGTGGTGTCGTGGCGAGCGGACGGCGAGAGTTGACAGGGTGTCACGTGTGAAACGGTGAGCTACTTCGCCACTATACCCGTTTTGCATCTAATGTATGGGCAGATATATGTGAGTCATGGTTTTGCAGCGATGATGGTGGGTCTTTTTAAGCTAATAGAGCAATAGTTTGCCATGTAAGCTTATAATGAACTAAGTTATCTTAATATGCTTGTTGGATCGAAGATTTATGTTTTGGGATGATGGATTTTAGATTTTGTTTTGTAAGCTTAATTAAGTTGTACATTGTACTTAAATAGTTGTATATTTTAGTGAAGGGGTAAATTTAATTGCGTATTAATTGTATGTGTTCAATAGTATTTTTTTAGTTTTATTTGTGCTTCAAATACTTGTAAATGATGCTTTTTTACTTGTATTTGCTTAAAATCTATATTGGAAAATCTTAAAAATTTAATAAGAGGGAAGTGCTTAAATGCATTATAAGTAGTATAGATAAAC
Source organism: Chrysanthemum seticuspe (assembly GCA_019973895.1). Classification (NCBI taxonomy): domain Eukaryota; kingdom Viridiplantae; phylum Streptophyta; class Magnoliopsida; order Asterales; family Asteraceae; genus Chrysanthemum; species Chrysanthemum seticuspe. Next base: position 96,488,200 of record BPTQ01000007.1, read on the forward strand.
TAAGCCAAACACTTAGCAAGGGCTTATTAGCTCATGATATATAAGCCATAAGCCGCTTATATAATATAAGCATAAGCCCAATTCATAAGGTTAGCCAAACACCCCTCAATTATGTCGAAGCCACTTATGAGGAAGTGTAATGTAAAAAGTAACACTATAAGAGTAAAATTACTACTTTTAAAAAGACCCTAAATGTTGGATTCAGTTGGAGGTAAGAAAATATGATTTAGTGATCAAGATGGCAATTTGCAACTCTAAGTTGGAAAAGGACCGGAGAAAGGATATTTGAGCCCATTAGATGTGAGATGATTTGTGTAAAGTACGGTCGTACGATAAGTGGTTGGGTCGTACGATAAGTGGTTGGGACACTATAGGAGACAAATCACTCACAATAACAAGAAAGGACGAAACTATTACGGGATTAACATATCATTGTCTGGTACTTTCTAAAAATATTGAAAATTGCTAAGGGATATAGTCATATACCCCGACTCAGTTGGGGTGATGCTTGAGTCGATTTATGTGAGTTGGGTACTTCAATTTTTGTTCATGACCACTTGGTATCATGAAAGTGGTTCTCACGTTGTTGCTTTGCACAAGAGAGTCTGAAAGGATTTGATGAGGTGTAATTTTATATGTTTTTAAGGACTCATTTAGACTCTAATTCCGTACTTATTTGATCATTTATTATCTTAAATCCTTTCTATTTGAGTTTTAGGTACTTGGGAAGCAAATGATGAAAAATGGCGCGTTTTAGGCTCGATTGGACGATAAAATGAAGAAAACGACAACAACGAAGAAAATGCCAAAAAAAAGCACTGGTACGGCATCACAAATACTAAGTGATGGTGTCACTTGAAGTTTACGAAGATGATCAAGTTTCAGAATTTTCAAGCGACGGTTCAGGCTGTGGAGACCGCCTTGATTTGACGGCGTAATGACCAAGATTATGAAGAGCGACGGCGTCACAATCCATAAGGTGACGTCTTTACAACTAAGTCAGTGCAATTCTCAAAACCCTAATGACGGCGAGCTGACAACGTCACAATTACTAAGTGACGCCATCACAAATGTATTCCTATATATATTTTCGTACGTTTTTCATTAAAAAAAGAGACACTTTTGGAGGAACTTTGTGTGCAGTTAGAGGTCCGAATTTTACAGCTTTTGTAGTGTTTTTAGCCAACCATAAATTTCATGTTTTATTGGAAATAAGTTATTCAATCCTTAATCATTACAATATGTCTATGTGTTACGTGATTACTTATTGTTTTTCTATTCGATCTAACATGCTTGGCTAAACTTATTAGTGTTTACTTAGGATTGCATGAAACCTAGTTATTGATTATTGATTGTCGTCTCTTGTTTAATTAATTATGACTTGCGGTAGGAGTAGGAAAACTGACTAGGTCAAATATATTACTAGCTTGAACGTCCGACTAAACTCTTAGTTATTAGTAACTTGATGTTCGTTGTATTTAATGCGTGCATTGTGTTTGCATTGTGGAAATTGAGAGTTAAAAGGGCATTCTTAGGTGTCACTCAATTAGAAAATAGTTCATAGAGTCAGGGAGTAACCAACCCTCAATAGATATTAAGGAATACAACGCTCTAATTAAACAATGACGTGACAATTCGACTAATTAATAGGAGATAACTAGGGAGTAATGAGATTCTAAATAATACACTTTATCTATCATACGAGTTCACTAATTTACTTTTCTGCATATTAGTTAGTTTTGTTTAGTTTTTAAAACCCAAACTCTTCAACCCCGAGATTTTAATTGCTTTTTATAAAATATAAAATACAAAAAGAACCATCCCTCAACCCTTAGACTTAATCCGTTATGCACTTCGAGCCTACCTCACTATTCCCCTAGAGAACGATCAATCCTCCATGTCTTACCTATACTACACTACAACGGTTAGGTACTCCATCTAGGAGGATTGTAAAACTTAGTGTATTTGCAACCATCCGCATCAAGTTTTTGGCGGCGATGTCGAGGAATAGGCTAGCTTTCGATTCCTATCTCATTTAGGTCTACTAACTAGATTCCTATCAAGTGAGAATTTTTTATTTTTATTTTGTAGCTTTCTTTAGTCTTATTTTATTTTCTTTGTGTTTTTGTTCATAAAACCTTGTCATTTGCCACTATGTTGAAAAAATATGCCTTTTAACCAAGACCGACCAATTCAAGACCCACCACACCAAGACCCACCAATACCATATAAATCCCTTACTTTTGGTGAGTACTCCAAACCTAGCCACAATGACTATCGAAACACCACTGAGCTTCCCCAAGAAGCCAATGTGTCTCCTTTGCGATCCGACACCATCCAATTGGTGCAAAATGGATGTGCATTTCATTGACTTCGTTTCGAAGATCTAAACCAACTTCTTAAGGACTTTCTTAAAATCTCTGATTCTATTGACCTTAATGTTGCTACTCGAGCAACGACGCGCTTGCGTCTCTTCCAATTCTCTCTATGTGATCAAGCTAGCAATTGGCTTGAGCGTCTACCCGTGAGATCTATCTCAACTTGGGGTGATCTTACTTCTTATTTCCTCGCACAATGTCTCTCATCAGGGTGAACTACCAAGCTAAGGAATGATATTTTGATGTCTCAACAACATCAAGGTAAAACTCTTTACGAGGAGTGGACTCGTTTTAAGGACTTACTCTAAAAAGTCCCTCATCATGGCATCAATCTTTGGCTCCAAATCTAAATTTTCTATGATCATGTCAAGTACTCCACAAAGCAAGTCATTGACCATGCAGCCGATGCTTCGTGACAAGAATGCGAAAGAATCTTGGGCATTACAAAGGACCTCGTCCTCTATGATTAGAATGACCCTCGTGATCTTACAAGCAAAACGGTCAAGGCAATATCTTTGCCTTCCAATGTTTCAAGCATTCCCAATCGTAGGATCATTGAACTAGAAGATCAAGTTAAATTCTTGATGAGTTCCTACGAAGCTCCTAAACCTTCACACCAAGTGAACAAATTGGCTTCTTCATGTGAATTATGTAGTGGTCCTCATGACACTCGTGATTGCATGAAAAATCCCGAACAAGCTTTTGTGGACTATGCATCCTCACGTACCGATGGAGTGGGAGAGAAGTGGTATAATTTTAAACCCGAGCAAAACACTCTTGGTGATTCATACAACCCTTCTTGGAAAAATCACCCAAACTTTAGGTGGAGACAAAATCAAAATTCGTCTCAAAACAATTTTTCAAACCCACCTAATCGTTTTCAACCAAGCACTTCGTCCTCACACCATACCTTTAACAATAATCATTCATTTTCAAATAACTCAAACAATCTTAAAGGATTGGTATCCAATTTTATGTCGTCTCAAGAAGCTCATTTGTCTAAGTTTGAAACCGATTTCAAACAAGAAAAAGAGAGATGACAAACAAAATTGATACCCTCTTAAAGATTCTTAATGATCGAGTAATGGGAGCACTCCCAAGTGACAACATCAAGAACCCGAAACTAAGCGTTAACTCATCGGTTTCATTTGCTCATTCTTGTCCTTTTAAAGGAAGTGAATGTCCATGCCCTTCACATCACTTTCACTCGATCAATACAACTAAAACGTGTTTCAGACAAACTTAATTTTTTTCAAAAGACCAAGAACACAAGGAAAATACACCAAGTAAAGTGTCGGTCAAACCAATTGTTGAAACACCAAAAGACAAAAAACCCGAATTAACTCTAAGTGACGAATTCAAGGATCTTTACCTTGAACGTCCGGTTATTGATGTCTTGACTCATGATCTTTATTATAATACCCTTTTGGATAAATATGTGGAAGGAGTTAAGTTAGGAACGAATTGGTCCACGTTCGTTCAGAACAAGTTACCCGAAAAATTAGATGATCTGGGCATATTCGTTCTACCTTGTAGTATTGGAAACTCCAAAGCTTTTGACACCCTAGCCGATCTAGGATCATGCATCAACATACTTTCGTTGTCCCTTTATAGAAATATCAACTTAGAATGATTAGAAGAAATGAAAATGGTTTTAGGATTGACGGATGTAAGTTTAACTTATCCGATAGGGATACTAAAAGACCTAGTGGTACACATAGGGAGATTGACTATTTTGGCGGACTTTCATATCCTAGATGTTCTAAGAGACCCTATGTGCACATTACTTGTTGGTAGAGGATTATTGGCCACCGCAAGTGCAATAATAGATTGCAAGAAATCTAAGATAGCGGTTGGTGAGGGTTACACTAGGTCGATTTATGATGTCAAAGAGCATACTTATGACGATGATGAGGAGGAAGAACCCCTATGGCTAGCTAAGGATTGGATACCATCACGATATGGCCCCCGAATTAATAAAAACTTTATAGGACCCCAACGCCCATTTTTCTTGGAAGATGAATTTGTGAAAATACATTATACACGGAACAATAATTAGCTAGAGAGACGGAGGTTAACCCATTTAAGGTTCCTTTAGTGTTTAGGAAAATGATTGAATTCATAGGAACTATACCAATTAATCTTGAGGGAAACAAATGGGATTAGGAGGACTCAGAAAGTAAATGGAGTTGGGGTAAGCCACCAAAATAAGGAGATGGATTGTGGCATATTAAAATGGAATTAATAGATCTCGACAGAGAAACATTTGAGAGGTCCTACCAAACAATACCTACTAAGAGAAAATAACAAAAGAAATTGGATCCAAATGACATCCTCAATGTGGATATTATCCATAGTGCTTAGTAGGGCATGACTTTGAGTCTAGCTACAAGACTCATAAATAAAGAAAATCGATTCGTGAGAGACAACCCATACTTTTTAATTGTTTGATATTTTTATTTTTATTTTATTTTTGTGTGTGTCATATATGCTTAACTATAATTGTTTAATTTTCATGTTTCAAAATTTTTTGTGAAAATGCTTTATTTTGTTTTTAACCTCTTGTTGACTACATATAAAGGTATTTTACAAAACGATAAGTGTATAGAAATTCTTATTTGTTTAAAAGAACAAAATTTTAACATGAAAGATTTACAATTCATAATTAGCATATATTCTATCTTGTTTGTGTGTTTGTTAGAGTCAAATGCTTGTATCGAGTCACAATGAATATTTTGCAGAAAATTACAGGTTTTAAAAGTTAGATTTTTTCAGAAATTTTCCGAAAAACAAAACGAAATAATCTGTCAGGACATCCTGGCGACATCACACCTACAAGGTGATGGTGTCAGGCACTGTAGCAACAAATTTTTCTAGTTTTTTTTGTTGAAACTTAAATTTAAAAATTTCCAAAACTTTTAAATTTCTAGGTTCTTATAAATATTTATTTTGCAAACATTATATCTTATTCGCTTTCTAATTTAGTTTTATTATATATAGTGTTTACCGCCGATTTTATGCGAGGTTTCGTGTTCATTTTCTTAAGATTTACATGTTATATTGGACAAGAAGCATATTATTGGACAATTTTATCTTCTTGGAGGAGGATTTTACTGTATTTCCGTTTTCCTTTCATATCGAGCTAATCCAGAGAGTACTAGTTTCTTTATCTCTTTTATTTCTCCCTTTATCAATTTTGGCATTTTTTTAGAGTATTGGGAATAATGTCCAATTTAAGTGTAGGGAGGGTACAAAAGGACATCTTAGAAACTAGTCACACATTTGCTATTTTTTTGTTTTAAGTAAATTATGTAATAAACTGAAAGAAATATTTGTAATGGTAATTTTAGCACCAAATTTAAAAAATTTTATGACATTTACGAGCGAAACTTTAGTCTTAATAAAGCGTCTCATGGATAAGATTTATATAGCTAGCACAAAAATCTTACCACTTAAAAATTTCACCCCAAAAATGTGAGGTTCGTCTTTAGATATTTAGGGAAAAAACATTCAAATTTAGTGCTTATGAGTGAACCGGTAATATATAGATTCTAGAACTTGCTTTAGTGATGTATTTCGAGATCGCTAGTGAGATTACATTCGTGTGATTAGGATTGAATAAAAGATAAGAGGCATTAGGATAACCCTTATTTTAAACCTGTTTATTATAATTACATTGGCTACATTGGTCAAGTAATTACCCCACTATACTCATTTTTAGTACAAGATACCCCAAATGAACCCCTATGAGCCTATTATTTTCGCGGTTCTCATGATATTTCGATGGATTCCGAAATATTAATGAAGAGTATTGTTTATAATTCACCCCCAAATGTCACACCCAAATCGCCTTAGCATTCCTTGTATGCACTCATTTTAGTGTATTATTGTTACAACATTTTTGTTAAACCCTTAGTTAATTATTTAGTTTATTACATGGTTGTAAGTCGAGTCATATCTTGTAAATACATTTTTGGGAAGATTGGGACTCATGGGTTTAGTACTATTTATTATGGAGTAATGTGGAAGAAAGTCAAATTATTATCCCATATGTACGTTAATGTTTAAGTACTTCATGTGTTTTGATCCTTGCAATTCGAGTCATTAGTTAGTTTATATTTATAAAAAAATGCAAGTGTAGGGATGCAATTATAAATCTCGAGTTATCTATGTTATTTATTTTTAGCATATCAAAAGATGGCATGGCAAATATGTATGAAAAAAAAGAAAAGAAAAAATGAAGAATGAAAAAAAAAGAAAAGAAAAGAAAGATAGACATACGGTCTCCCATCCTGCTTTTGTTTAAGTCAAGAAAGTGTTAAGAAAAGCAAAGAAAGAGTTAGAGTTTGTTTATCGAGTCTTGGCTTAACAACGCCACTTTGTACATGTAATTGACTTAGATGATTAACTTACCACCAATAAATTCCTCCAAATTCCCCAAACCATGTTTTCCTTACCCTTACACCTAACGTTACAGCCCTTTAAAAGTACTCTTTGATAGTTTATCCTAGGTGCTTATGTTAAAGCTGTGGAGGTTTGATACTTTATCAAGCCTATGGTAACTATGTGCTATGACAGGTAGAAGTGTTTATTTTTCCATTTCCATACATGTTATACAACCTATACACCTGAGAGATGAGAAAATCCAAACACTTATATGTGAGGTGATAGTATATAATTTCTGTGCTTGTTATGACTAATTAAAGAATGATTTATAGTATAAACTATCTTTAAACCAATGCTAAATTCCCCCAAACTTCTAAATTGATTAGGATAAAAGCATATTTGCTTTAGGATAAGCAAATCCTAAGTGTAGGGATATTTGATGAGGTGTAATATTATATGTTTTAAGAGGTCATTTAGCCTCTAAATCCGTACTTATTTGATCATTTATTATCCTAAATCATTTCTATTTGAGTTTTACGTACTTAAGAAGCAAATGATGGAAAATGACGCATTTTAGGCTCGATTGGATGACAAAACGAAGAAAACGACAAAAAAAGTCACTGGGACGGCGACACTTGAAGTTTACGAAGATGAACAAGTTTCAGAATTTCCAAGTGACGGTTCAGGCTGTAGAGACCGCCTCGATCTGACGGCGTCATGACCAAGATTATGAAGAGCGATGACGTCACAATCCATAAGGTGACGCCGTCACAACTAAGCCGGTGTAATTCTCGAAACCCTAATGACGGTGAATTGACGGCGTCAAAATTACTAAGTGACGCCGTCACAAATGTATCCTATATATATTTTTGTATGTTTTTCATTGTAAAGAGAGACACTTTTGGAGGAACTTTGTGTGCAGTTAGAGGTCCGAATTTTACAGCTTTTGTAGGGTTTTTAGCCACCCATAAACTCCAGGTTTTATTGAATATAAGTTATTCAATCTTTAATCATTACAATATGTCTATGTATTGTGTGATTACTTGTTTTTCTTCTCTTCGATGTAACATGCTTGGCTAAACTTATTAGTGTTTACTTAGGATTGCATAAAACCTAGTTATTGATTATTGATTGTCGTCTTTTGTTTAGTTAGTTGTGAATTGCGTTAGGAGTAGGGAAACTGGTTAGGTCAAATATATTACTAGCTTGAACGTCTGACTAAACGCTTAGTTATTATTAACTTGATGTTCGTTGTATTTAATGCGTGAATTGTGTTTGCATTGTGGAAATTGAGAGTTAAAAGGGCAATCTTAGGCGCCACTCAATTAGTACATAGTTCATCGAGTTAGGAATAACCAACCCTCAATAGATATTAAGGAATACAATCCTCTAATTAAACAAGGACGTGACATTTCGACTAATTAATAGGAGATAACTATGGATTAATGAGATTCTAAGTATATACACTTTATCTATCATACGAGTTCACCAATTTACTTTTCTGCATATTATTTAGTTTTAATTAGTTTATAAGCCAAACTCTTCAACAATGAGATTTTAATTGCTTTCTATAAAATATAAAATAAAAAATATTCATCCCTCAACCCTTAGACTTAAACCGTTATACACTTCGAGCCTAACTCACTATTCCCCTAGAGAACGATCAATTCCTCGTGTCTTACCTATACTACACTACAATGGTTAGGTACTCTGACTATAAGGATTTTAAAACTTAGTGTGTTTGCAACCATCCGCATCAGGATTATGTGCAAGGAAACAACAATCTTTCACTGTTGGCTTTCACAGATTTGCCAAAGGTTCACATCTATGCACACTAAACAGAATAGACATGTGAAAATGAGAAACGAGTCACGAAATGAAATGAGGGGCATGAGGAAATGAAAATATAGTAGCAGTTTCATTAAGGGGTAAAACGGTATTTATCCAAGGATTATGTATTTATCTAGGATAATATATAAGCACTAAAAGGAAAAACCACAAACCCTAAAAAAGTTTGTGGTCCCCCCCCCTTTGGGGAAGGGAGGGGTTGAGTTTGATTTATTATCAAACTAAGAGTGCTTGAGGATAATTTACAAGTAAATCCTAATCCTATTAGAATGTGTCTAGGTGCCTTATAAATACCAAGGAAAATCTATGGATTCACATAACACATACATAACCCTAAATCTCTCCACCTCTCAACTGATCGGTCAACCAAAGGGTTTAAAACCCTTTGTCGACTTCTCCAAGTCGACGCAAGTCAACTTATACTAGTAAACTTCCTCGCGATTAGTTTACCCCGTTTCGTACTCGCCAACTTGCATATGTTTGAAGCTCTAGTTCTACCTGTGCAGTATCGGTGGATACTTGACGCAGTCCTAGTTCAAATTTCCTCCAAAAAAACAACAGGTAACATGCGGAAGAAGAACACCAACCCATAAATCCATAATTATACATAGCAGTTCAAAACATTCAGAAAAGACATCATCCATATGACATAGTCATTACAAGAAAAAGATAAACGAAATGAAAAAAGGTGTCTATCTTTTGAATGAACCAGAAGAAACATATAGCAGATAACAAGAAAGACCAGAGTCTCACCTCTTGACCTTAGCATGAAGGGCAAGTGCAGGGTACTAGATACGTATCCCTGCAAATGCATTTTCCAATCCTACATATTGAACTTGATGTCCCGTGTTAATATTTTGCAGAACCTGATCAGCAAAACCTCGGGTGGTACCATCCTACAAAAAGTAATTAAATTATAATTAGAACCTTTGTGTATTACTTGTGATTAACTAATACTGAATATTAAAAAAAAATACAGTTAACACCTTTGTGTATTAGTTATGAACTTAATACTGAATATTAAAAAATAGAGATTAAGTCATAACAAAATAGGCTACAAAAATGTGTTTAATAGATTAATTACATGACTAAATAAGACATTAATATCTGATAAAATAAGATACCATTTGTGAAACTTTTAATCTTAATTAACTATTTTATTTTGTGTTATTCTTAGATAATCACGGTTGTTATAGCCGATATGAGAAATTAAGTTACCGATTATTGTGACATGATCATCAGTTCCAAAACCCAAGTTAACCGAGAAGATGTACTTACACAAATGTAGTTGAGGTATGCAGGATTCCTTAACTGCAGAGGGTAGCATCTCTTCAATGGATCACAACACCTGCAGTTTTACCCCAAAGATTTTAAAAAGTTTATAATACAAGAATAAAGTTACACATGTGCATGTGCTAAGGTTTAACGGCATAACCTCGAGAGCTCGCTGAGTCGCATGTAGCAAACCAGTATATTCTTCAACAATGCAGGTGGAGGTATTCCGATGAACTCATTAACCACTTTGTCCAAAGCCTTTGTTACAACATAAAATCTATCTACAAAAGACCCAATGTAAGCCTTTCCTTCTTCTTGGCTAAATATTCTACCGAGTATAAGTACAGCTACCTGCATAACCATAGGTACTATTAGCTGTTATATTTATGTCATCTGAATAAATATGTTTTCGTAACTAAGTTTATCTAAAAAAGCTTCTTTTCTAAATTTATGACTTTATGCGAAATTGTATACATTCTTCATTTATCCATTTACTTAATTTGATTGTACTATTATAATATTGTTTTGAGTCTCTTTTGGTTCCATCCAAAAATATTTTATTCTTAACAATTTCTATGTAAGTAATTAAGAACTATTTAAATACGAGATTTTAATACATTATTTAAATATTTTTATATAAAATAAATGCTTTTGAACACTCTTTAATGAGGTGTGTTTCTATTTAATACTAAAAAGTAGAATAATAGAATTTATGAAAAATCCAGAGAAGTTTATTTATACAGTTTTGTGCTTGAGTGACCAAAACTGAACAAAGCGAATTGATACGATTGTATCTTTAAAGACCAATAGCAAGTTAGAAAGATTTCATCTAATAAATTCCACCTTGATTTTAAGATTCCTAATAAGAAATAAGAATGTCCAACAGAGTTACACTCACCGATTTTGTAAGGTCGCCACCCATTTCCATGCAGCGAAGGCACATAGGAACTGTTTCAATTTGCAAAAGATAACGAACAACATTTGGAGTATCAGAACCTGTCTCCTGTATAATGTTGAGATATTAAATGCTCAAGTTATAGGGTTGTGAATACTTAAAATTTAAGAATCAAATACTCCAAGGTTATAAGGCAGATATGTATATGGAGTAGCCAGAAACATATTATTTGGCTAGGTAGCTAGTAGTACCTTTACAAGCGCCCCAATAACACCTAAGCCAGAGAGTCGCAAGTAATCATACTGTGAATTTGGTGACTCGATAGTCATATAAGGGTAAAAGTATGTAGGTATTTGAGCTGCACATATATAAATTAAGAATGAAATAAGAATTTCGATAAACAAGCAAAAAGATTTCAAATATATGAAATCAATAAAATTGAGGATCATGTAATATTGTCTCTAAGTATGAATTTAACACAATTGTTAATATCTTCTCTGAATTAAAAGGGAGGTGATACCGTTAAGAAGATCCACTCTTTTTCCAGGGAGGAAAGCTATGCACTGCAAGCATTAAAAGAAAAATACTCAGATGCGATAATGTGTATAGACACACACATGAGTTATTTAGAAAACTTACAAAGATAGACGGAATATTAATTTACGATTATCAAAAGACAATTAAGAAGAGAGTGATCAAACTTGTTTATAAACTTATTTCATGTAACCATCATCCAAATACCTAAAAGTGCTTGTCAGCTATAACAATATACAATAAGTTGCTTAAATAAGCTTGTCCAAACACCAACTAAGCAGAAAAAACAGTAGCACACCTGGATCAGGACAAGTGCATTGCAAACTTTTTTTGTGTCATTCATAGTAAGCCGAGGAGGATGCAACAACCTGTATGTTGACATAAGTTCCTGAAAGTGGAGGAAATGATATCTTAATCATAAGTTTATAAACAACATCCTTTTTCCAACTAAGTAACTAAGGCTATAATAATATTTATATATAGCGTTTATGAATGCTTAAACATAAAAGTAACCTCGCTGTGCTCGTTTGGTATCAATATCCCGAATTAAGATATATTATTCGGAGCTTTTAAAAAATAAAGAATTACCACCTGGAATATACGGACAAAAACATACCTCCAACAGATAAAACATTGTGTCTCTTGACTCCCAAAGCATCAAACCGATCTCAGGTCCTCCGGCCTGTATCATGAGGAAGAAACAAAAAGAAGCTCATGTTAACGATTTCAATTATAGATGGACATAAATTCCAAATGTTTTTGTACAATTAGCTGAGTAGCTGACTATATCTCTGATATATAATAGAGCTAATATGTCATATTCATCAATTAATATTTCTAGTTACAAACCTATGTATGTAATTAAAGATAACTATCATTACATGTTCTATAAATAAAGTAAACAAATCATATGAAAGAGTAATCTATAAGCTATGCTTTTCAATATTTGAATTTAAACAGGATTCATCCAAAGTTCAAGTTTTGTGTTAAATGATTTTCAATATAGCTGTGCTTGTTTCACGAATGGAAACATTTACGATGGCATACATAAAAACAGGATTGTCCGTGGTCTACAAGTTTTTAATGTATGTTTGACGTGTGTCTACTACGTACGTACAATAAAATAAAGATTCCGGTCTAATTTGAGATTATTGTAGATTTTATGCACAAGTTCGAAGTGATTGTGTATTAAATTTGTAAAAATTGATAAGTTGATTGATTGCTAGTTTCATGAGTAGCATAAAGTGCAAAATGACAACTTCAAACGACCATAACTTAAAAGCGAGTTTATGGCAGCCGCAACCTGTCCACCGCTCTCAACAAACACACACGTCCAGGCAAAGCAGCATAATCTCACGCCCAAAAACCATCATTTGAATAACCAAAATTTGAGTTAGCCCAGAGCTAGATTCTTACTATTGTTATCAAGCAACCATGTCAAATACAAATTTTTAGTTTATGTTGTTTCAAAATTATGTAATTTTGTGAAATAACCCAAATCCGTAGTCAAATATACTCTTTTTTAAATTCAGAATTTTGATCTAATTTTTTTATTATTTATTTTTGGTTTTCGTTTTTATCTTTTAATCTTTCAATTTTTTAGTAATCAAAGAAACCTATATGATTGTCCCATAATACTATTTCAAAATGTGCCTTCAAAGAAAAGAGACATATAAATACACAATTGAAAGAAAAAAAAATCTAAAGTTAAGGCAATCCAAAAGCCTCTTGAAATTGATCCATCTTTTGACTAAAAAAAAGGTTGAATCTTGAATGATTTCGGTTTTAGAAAAATTATACCAAACTTAAGTCAACGAATTTTCCATAATTTTAAGACCAAGGTCAAGATTATAAACCTCATTTTAGAAGTGTAATAACATTGATCTATAACAAGATTTTCATAAATCACACAAAAATATATACTCAATGTACACAAATCCAACAAACACTCACTCAAACACAAGAAGAGAAAAACCCAAATCTAGCATCAGATTTGATCATCATTAAATCAACTAATATAAGATAAAATTCATTAACCTGCAAAATTTTCAACGTATATATAATGATTTGTTAGTAAAACTAATTTATGTGCGTGTTTATATAATTATACCTTGTTAGCTTTGAATATATTGTTGAGTTGCGTTATTGCTTCAGATCTTGTGCGAGGCAAGTTAACCAACGATATCAACCTCCTAATTTTAGAATGCTCAGATGCAGATAAAGCTGAAGTGGCTCCCGCATTGTTTGGAGGAGCCGCGTTGGTGCTTGATGAAGAACGAGCGGCATAATCCACGTACAACGAATCTGGCAAGTTATCCATTGTCTCAAAAGTTGCTTCTTAATAATATAATGGTGTTTGTGTTTATTTATTTGGATTTTAAGTACCAAAAGAACTAAGTGATAAAATTAGTAAGAGCGTGAATATTGTGAGTCTAATGTGACAAAATATATGCTAGGGTGAGGGAAAATATGAGCAACAGTGTCCAAGTGGCATTCATGCATGGTCCTTCATATTGTTCCCAATACCTAGTTAAGTAACTCTAGCCAGTTGGATTATAAACGTGATATTACGAGTTGATATATATTACAAGAATATATATATGTAATCTTATATTATTTTAATTTTTCATTAATTGATTTGATATATAATCATATAGTGTTAGATTATGACAAGTGTCATTATGAAAATTTAAAAAAAGAGAATAAAAATGATGTATTGTTTCTGTTACAAGTATAAAAAGAAAATACATTGTGGAGGAATTTAGGGAAAAAGAGAAGATGGTGTTGCATGTGAATACTAGAAAGAAACATGTGACTAATGTATTTTGAATTTAAGTTGAAAGATGTCGTACCATAGACCCGTCAAAGTTCGATTATATGGCACATGAAAAATTTAACGAATATGATGAGAAAAGAAAAAGTGTAATTGTTGTATGTCAAATCAAGAATGAAATGAATTCATCTTAAACAGAGTCGTCCCGTCGTTTTTAAAGGCCCTGTGCCACCATTAAAATAGTGCCCTCTTGAAAATGAAATAATATCGAGGACATGTAAAAATTTTAAATGGAGTAAAGATTATTTTAGTTAAATTATCAAAAACACCATACAAATGAAGACAGACCGTCAAAACATATCACATCAATATTATTAATGGATCACAAATGATGATTTTTCAAGAACATATATAAGATAGTTCCAGTTTATAAATTCAAAAACATACGAGACTTTAAGTCTTTATCAAACTTGGGGTGTAAATGTCAACTTGATAAACCTTTGCACACTAGTTTGAAAATAAAACCAAAGTATTAAGACCAAAGAATCAAATAGCCATAAACTAAAGGGCAAAATGCACTATAATGTATCTTACTTGTCATTTGAACCTTTTATATGTATTGAACAAAAAAAATACCATTTATTTGTCTTAAAGTTTGTTTTTTAACATTTTTTTTTTGTACTCATGAAATTCTTTGACCATTTTACCCTATAGGGTAAATTGCATAAATGGTCCCTGGATTGAAAAATATTGCATCAACCGTCCCAAAAAATTTAAAGCTCCACTAATCGTCCGTTTTTCATACGTTTTCATCCGTTTTTCCGTTTTCGTCCATTTTTATACGTTTTCGTCCATTTATATATGTTTTCTTCCGTTTTTATATGTTTTCGTCCGTTTTCTTACGTTTTCATCCGCTTTTATACGTTTCGTCCGTTTTTATATGTTTTCGACTAGTTTTAATGTTTTCCTCCGTTTTTATACGTTTTTACCCGTTTTTATACGTTTTCGTCCATTTGTTACGTTTTCATCCGTTTTTATACGTTTTCACCCGTTTTTATACATTTTCGTCCGTTTTTATACATTTCGTTCGTTTTTTTATGTTTTCATCCGTTTTTATACATTTTCACTCGTTTTTATACGTTTTCGTCCGCTTTTATACGTTTTTGTCTGTTTCTTACGTTTTTATATGTTTTCATCCGCTTTTATATGTTTTCGCCTGTTATTATACGTTTTCGTCCGCTTTTACACGTTTTCGTCTGTTTTTATATGTTTTCGTCTGTTTCGTCCCTTTTTATACGTTTTCGTTCGTTTTTATACGTTCACGTCTATTTTTATACGTTTCCATCCGTTTATACGTTTTCATCCGCTTTTGTACGTTTTCGTCCGTTTTTATACGTTTTCATCTGCTTTTGTACGTTTTCGTCCATTTTTATACGTTTTCGTCCTTTTTTCTAACGTTTTGTCCGTTTTTTACATTTTTATACGTTTTCATATGTTTTATCTGTTTTTATCCGCTTTTATCCATTCCTATACGTATTCGTCCGTTTTATACATTTTCATTTGATTTTTACGTTTACGTCCGTTTTTATATTTTTCGTCTATTTTTATACGTTTTCATCCATTTCTTATGTTTTCGTCCGTTTTTATATATTTTCGACCGTTTGAATATGTTTTCATCCGTTTTTATACGTTTTTCATCTGTTTTTATCCATTTTCGTCCATTTTTATTCGCTTTTATCCGCTTCTATACGTATAAAAATGTAATAAAAATGGACAAAAACGTATAAAAGCAGATGAAAACGTATATAAACGGACGAAAACATATAAAAACAGACGAAAACGTATAAAAACATAAGAAAACTGTCGAAACCGTATAAAAACGGACGAAAACGTATAAAACGGGTGAAAACGTATAAAAATGGATGAAAACATAAAAAACGGATGAAAATGTGTAAAACAAACAGAAATGTATAAAAAGCGGATGAAAACATACAAAAACGTAAGAAAAACGGACGAAAATTTATTAAAACGGACGAAATGTATAAAAACGGGTGAAAACGTAAAAAATAGATGAAAACATATAAAAAGGGACAAAAACGTAGAAATGTATAAAAACGGGTGAAAAATCATAAAAACGGATGAAAACATATAAAAACGAACGAAAACGTATTAAAAAGGGTGAACATGTATAAAAACATAAAAAAATGGACGAAAACGTATAAAAACGGACGAAAATGTATAAAAACGGGTGAAAACGTATAAAAATGGATGAAAACATATTAAAACGTACTAAACGTATAAAATCGGATGAAAACGTAAGAAAAATGGACGAAAACGTATAAAAGCGGATGAAAACGTATAAAAACAGACGAAAACTTATAAAAACGGGCGAAAACGTAAAAAACGTATGAAAAACAAACGATTAGTGGAATTTTAAAATTTATGGGACGGGTGATGCAATATTTGCCAATCCAGGGACCATTTATGTAGTTCACCTTAAAGGGTAAAATGGTCAAAGAATTTCATGAGTACACAAAAAATGTTAAAAAACAAACTTTAAGACACATAAATGCAAATTTTATTGTTCAATACATATAAAAGGTTTAAATGACAAATATGATATATTCTGGTGCCTTTTGCCCTAACTAAAGGTTTTAAAGTGCATATATTGAAAGTTGTCTTCTTCTTCGTCGTTGTAACAGGCCAATAAACCCCTATGTACTTACTTTTAAAAATCACTTAATAACAAATGGTTTTTCATCTTACTTTGTTTATGAGCCAAATTATCTCACTTCTGAGGATAAATATGCGTCAAAGTTTGCTAAAATTAAATTAAATGTTCACAGGTGTCCATAATCATGGTGCCCCTATAAAATTGAAGGCCCTATGCGGTTCAGCCTCCCGCACACCCTCAAATCTGGCCCTGATCTTAAATCTAGAAAGGCATAAACCATGCCTATATAATATGCAAGGCGCACTGGCACAGAATGATTTGCATGATATGGGAGATCGACCGTTATAGATAAATAAATTAAGATGAAAAGTAACTATACAACTCGATGAAATTTTTGTTTCTGAAAGACACACGCACTACACTATACCTATGTCCCATGTGGGACTTGTACCCTAAACCCCATAAAGAGGAATTGTATTATATTGGATTTCACTAACACATCATAACGTAACAAATATGGGCGTATGGTTTTAGGGAGAGAAAGTGGAGTGTTCTAGAGAGATAAAACAAAATGGAAGGTTAGATTCCTCAATGAACATTCAACCCTCTCCCTTGTGGGGAGAGGGCTATTTATACAAAGTATTATGCCCTCCTACGGGCTGTGGATCAGGCATACAATGGGTAAAGACCCATCCTTCCTTCACGGTGTTGCACTAGACTATACTATGCTAATAGCTAAATAACGTAATAAACGATATGTCTACGAGCTAACTTAAGCTAGATTATATATGGAGTGACCGATGCTTCACTATAGAATTTCCAATTCCTAACAATCTCCCCTTAAGGGAGGTTACCCCATGATTTACAATTGTGCATTCTAGCATTCTATTTAATCATCAGTCTTGAGCTCGTAGACTTCATTTTCATCATAATATTCAGACTTTGTGATTTCGTGGTGATTTCTTCATGGTCCAACTACATTGTACATTAAGTGGAGGTTATAGAGCTGATCCACATTTTGATGAGTGTTGAGCCAGCTTAGAGATCATCAGCTTCAATAAATCTCAGTATCACCCCTTGTTGTGTTGCCCTCATATGATGTTGTGACAGATGGACCGTCATGCTCACATTCTGGATCATGAAATCTTCTCATCAGAGTAGCGAAAGCTTTAGTTGATTCATGATATTTGCAGCAGCGTAGCAGAAGCATGGAGTGAAAATATCAGAGTCGTTGATGTGTTTATCATGATTTCTTTAGAGATGAATGTGATGAGTGAGCATGCGGCTATGGATTGACCTTATCCATTCTGATCAGCTGCAAACGTTGGGTGTACTTGCATACAACAGTTAGCAATAAAGCGCACAAAAGTGTCTTTGATCACTTTCGTTGAATTGAGGTACACGACCCACGGTTCCCCGTTGATCAGTACAAGTACTGCCTGTGATCAGGTATAATTCTGAAGAATCTCCTTGACAGGATTTCGTAGCTGCTCTAGCTGTTCTCAAATCGGAACGTCTCAAAGAAGACAACACGGAGTGAGTGAACCAGCGAATTTGAGATTCACTGATTGATGAAAAGAGATTTGAAAAACAATCGTGTACTGCTCAATAAAGTGTTTTTGCAATACAACGAAGGTGTTTTTGCAAGCACAACGACCGATTTTTCAAAGGTATCCGTCAATCCATAACCTGAACTAGGATTGATTCATTATTATGAATCGCCCTGTTGTTTCTGTTCAGTTGTCACATGGTTGATCTATTGGATAGATCTCACATGCCACCTACCAAGAGCTTGTTTGATGTTGGCTCTAGAAGGCTTTCCATCTTCATTGTGAATATGTTTGCATATTACTCAGATGTTCTGGCAATACCACAAGGATAATGCGTAGGACTCTTAACATATATTCTCTCTTTCCACGTTGTGTGAAACAAAGAGTCTTTATTGACAGTGTCCTAATGAGATTTATTTGATGACCTCGGGGCTCTAGACTCAATAGTGCACATTTGGTTCCTATGCCGGAGACTAGGGAGAGGGTCTCCTTCTTCAATATCAATAAACTCTAAGAGAAAGCCGATAGATTATATAGGTTCCCCGTGAGAATGAAACAAGTCCTTTTAAGAGGAACTTGAGTGGCTTGGGAAGTTGTAGTGCAGTGCGTCACTGGGTCCATGACGTCTTGTCTTCAATACCGGTGTTACCTTAGTAATCACCAGTATCATATGTATTGAACCCGGTTTCTGCCCTAAGGTTGAAATAATGGAGGGCTATTTCTTTTCACTCTTTTCTCATTCAATTCTTTTTCATTCTTCAACCCCTTCAGTGCTTACCGAGACTTCATAACTAGAACCTTGTTGGGTTTATTCCAGTACTAGCTTAGCCTCAGTCCGTACTCTTCCCATTTCTCACTTTTCTCCTTCTTTCATCATACCTAAGGACTTCTACACTATCTAGTAGATTGTCCCTGGGTAGATCCCTCCGGCTCTGGCGGGATCATGGGAACGAATACCTAACCTAACCATCCTTATAACACCATGCATAAAGTAAATTGGTCGGTCTTTTGGTATTATTCTTTCCTTCTCGAAACCAATTAAAAAACCATTTAGAAAATAAATCGAGGTACTTGTGATGTAATATCAAAGCATTTTGTACCTTAATTGTTTTGATCTTTTAGAAATGCTCCCCCTCAACATGTGCATATGATTTTAAAAAGTTGTTTAGCACATGGAGGCAAGAGATCTTTGAAATATAACCTTGATCACAATTTTCGTAGAAAAAGCCATTTGAATTTCTTTGGTAAATTCTCCCCCTCAATATGTGCAAAAGATATTTAAAATAATTTTTTCACATAGAGGAAAGAGTTCTTTTTAAAGAACTTTCACGATCACTCAACCATTTAGAAACCATTTAAAAATCAATCAAGGTACTTTATGTTAAAACATAGAAATCTTTGTGCCTTGAAATTTTATTTTTCATTTTAAAATGCTCCCCCTCAATATATGCTTCGAGATTCGAAAAGAGTTTAGCACATATTAGAGAGTAGTATGCACTTTGAGACAAATTGGTCACCTTTTATCAGATTGCATATTTATATCACATTTTCTCCCCCGATAAAAAATTTCAAATCCTTTGAGATTTTGGATCTCAAGTGATTTAAATATGTAAGAAACAAAACTTGTTGGAGAAAAATGCGTCCGGTTTTATATGATCTGAAAAGGATTACTCCTAAGTTCCCGTTTTGACTAAAAGGGAACAACAAATTATAACCTATCACTACAATATACATTATAGTTATAGTTGTTTATAGTACAATCACCACATTACACAAATCAAAATATATAAACAAAAACTACTCCAGGAAGATGTCTTCATTCAGTCTGTTGAAGTAACTTGTAATGACCTTCACGAAGTCTACCACCCACAAAACTTTCAAGGTTGCGATAAATCTTTCTAGTCTTTAGTCTTCGTCTGATCGCAGCAATGAACTCTTCACACATCTTCAAATCTTGTTCAGACCAGAATTTTGTTTTGTTCCACGGCTTTAGGTCAAGTTTGATTTCCTTCACTCTCGAGTTCAATTCTTCTTCGACCATCTTGAGTGTACCATCACTGAACTTGAAAAGCTCGCACAGTCTCATTAGCATACGTGACCCGTATCTGTCGGTAAAGAGGATGGCTCTAGGGGTGTCAATCACTCTATAGTCGTGACAAAATTCATGTCCTAAGGCTTCCCATTGCGGTCTTGTTAGGTTGACCCGAGTCTGGTAGCTTTCCATGCCTAGCTGAAAGTCCCCAACTCTTTGTCGAATGACCAAGCCTCTGATCCAGAGATTGACAGAAGCAGAGAGATCCTTCTTCTCACGAACAGGTAGATGGTCAAGGTGTCCTTGGAGGTTCAGAAGATAGAGATCTTCAAAGTCACTTGGCAGCAGATGTTTGAAGTCGTTTTCTTCAATGACATGATCTTTCAAGTCTGCTCTTCGAAGAACAATCTTCTTCAGATAATCATAGCCATAGATTGGGAAGATCTCTACACTAACAACACTTAGAATTCGCAGCTTGGATCGAACAACTTTGCGACTCTTTTTAGCTCCATGTCTATCAATGTAGAATTTCTTCTTCTTGAACCACCAATGAGAAATGTCGTACGAAGCCGCGATGTCATACTCTTGTTCTTTGTCTGTCCAGAATTGATCAGGTACCCTCTGCTCAAGACCCTGATCTATGTAGGTAGCAACTTTCATTTTAGAAATCGATAAAGCTGGTCTTCTTTCTGTAGTTCGAGCACATAGATAATCCAGGTCATGGTTGAAGAAGAACTCTGATTGAATAGTCACTTGACCAGGTTCACCACCGAGAGGAAGAGGCTTGTTCATATTGAAACGGCTGATCTGCTCACTGACTGGATTACTCAGCATCTTATGACATTCTTCCATCTGGTATTGAAGCTGATTGGCATCTGAGTGGAAGACTTTGACGATTTCAAAAGCTGGTCCTTCAAGATCCTTCAAAGTGATGGACGAGATTCCCTTCTTTTCACAAAACCACTTCATAAAGCTGCCCATATCTCCAGTGATGTGAAGAAAAGAGTCTTCAGCTGGGGCTTCATAGTTGGTAGTGATGGTTGATGCCCAGTTGTTATTAGAGATCATCGTGTCAGACTCTGGAATGGACCATGAAGGTTCAGGAGTTTGAGGTCTCTCTTCGGCGAGCCAGCTTTGAGTTATGTCCTTTGAAGGTGCAACTCTAGAGGTTTTAGTGCGTTCACCCGAAACGTATGCATCAAACCAATCCTCATCATCAGACGGTTTAGGGATATGTTTTGTGGATGCATCATCGTCATCAAATTCTGACTCTGCCATGACAAAAGACTCTTCATTTAGTACCTGGTCTTTCGGGATAGTGGAGAAGGTGGGTGTAAACCTTGAATCAACCGTGGTCCATGCTGTAGACTTCTTGTGAGTACCCTGATCACCGGATGGACTGGATTGATTTGAAGGTTTTGGAGGAGATGTTGGTGGTTTTGGTGGAGGTGTAGTGGCTGTGCCAGAAGATCCACCAGTACCAGAAGTTCCAGCTCCACCAGTTGGAGGCGGAGGAGGAGGAGGTGGAGATTTAGGCTCTTTATGCAAAGACTCCAACACAGGAGTCCTCCTTTTCTTTTTAGCCTCTCTTTCTCGAATGTCCTCCAGGAATTGCAAATGATTGTCATGCTTTATTGATTATTCTAGAGCCTCGTACAGTTTCTTATGAACCTCATCCTGGTGCTCGTTAGCATCATACATTTTATCAGACAGAACATCTCTCATATCAGAATTGGGCAGATCTTTAAATCGTTGAAGCAGTGGATCCTGCATTGCCCATTCTACCGCATCTTTAACCTCTGCTTCAATTGCATCTGCAAATCCTTGATCGAAGTTAAGGTTCTCCAGCTTGGAGACACGACGCTCGAGGACGTTTATAGATTTAGGCAGGTGTCTCTCAAGAGCTTCAATTCGTTTCACTGCCTTGTCGAGCAATTGCTCAGATGATAATATCAGAGGTGGTGACGCCGGTGGAGTGTCCGTGTCATTGACTGTGACAACTGGTGATGGATCGTTCGTGGGTTCGGGTGGTGGAAGTGTGGTTGTTTGAGCAGGTGCTGACATAGGAGGGATGGTTGATGTGTCTTGTTGGATGGTGACTGTGTACATAGACTCAGCTTCCTCTTTCGCATCATTTTGCTTATAAGACTCGGTGTCTGAGGGTTTGTCATTCAAGAACTGATCACCAAATGAGAGGTCAGCATCCAGATTCTTAAGTGAGGATAGAGATCCCGTAGACATGTTTGTTTCTTCTAGGCGCCTGTGTTCATCAGATCTTGGCTCAAGGATCTCCAGTGGGTCTTTCAGTAGTTCATTTTCTTCATTCACAGTGATTTGTTTGTCAGATTCCATATGTTCAATTTCTGCTTCAAGCAATGGAATCTCTTCAGAAAAAGGCGTTGTCTCCTGGCTTTCAGTTTGAGTATCACTAGAAATAGGGGTTTCAACAGGTACATCTGACACATCGTTTTCCGTTTCAGATTGTACTTGTGCTGAAGATGATTCGACATCTCTTTTCTTGAGTATGAATTGCGTAGTTGTTTTTGGGGGTGGAGAAGAGATGGCCAATAGCATTTGAGCGGCTTGTACTGCATCTGCTCCAGAAATCGCTTTACCTTTGTCTCGTGTGACAGAAGATGATTGTCGTGGTGCTGGTTCAGGTTCTCTTATCACAACTTCTCTCACTGGAGGTCTCTGTGACATGTCCAGGCTATCCAGGCTTTGTTTAATTCCTTGTTCCAATGCAGCCTCGTCTTCATCAATCAAACGCATGTCACTCTCTGGAACCTTTGTTCCTTCATCTTTATCCTTTCCAGATTCTTTCTTTCTCCTTTTTTGCTTTTGAGGTGGAGACTCAGCAGATACAGAAGTATCAAGTCTCTTCTTTCTCTTGGGAAGACTTGAGTATGTGGACTTAGATTGTTTGGACTTTGGTTGAGAGGCGGTGGATTTTGGTGTGTCTTCAGTGGTGGTGCTGGAGGCTATCTTTAGGAATCTTTTGAAGTAATCAGCCTTCTTGATTCGATCAGTGAGTAAAGCTTCATGAATTTCCATGCCAAAGATCACTTTGTTTGTACCTTTGGCAACATATTTCAAGTTACCAAGCAAGAATTCACTGCTTGCCTCATGTAAAACTGCTTCTGTTCTTGGATTGAACCGATGTTTCTGCTGCAAGTGCTTGATAATTAGCTTTGAGAACCGAATGCTAGGAATCACCCTTTTGTTGTCTCCTTTCCTTCCCTTGACTTGATTTAAGAAGTTTGCTCTGTCGGTAATGAATGTATCCATGGCCAATGAGAGTTCTTCCCAAATGCGTTCGGCAAAATCGACATTTCTTTGCTTGACAATTCTCCACAAGACTTGTAACATTGGAGCCCTTATTCTGTCAAACCCTGACGTTTTCCCTGTTAAGCATAAGTTGAGGACGGTGGCAACGGCTCTCCAGGGTTGATGCATGTCATTGGTGATTATAGAAGAGACATGAGTAAGCTTTGTAGCGTATCCCAGTTCTTCCACAAAGTCCATTAGTTCATCATTATTGGGTGGAGGTACAAAATGATTAGCAGGATCTCGAGGTGTGATTCCAAGTGACTCCCTAAGAGTTTCAGTGTCAAACTCATACCATTGGTCATCCAGCTTGCAGGAGTATTTTACAATGATCTTGTTACATTTAACGGTGTTCCAGAACTGTTGCAGATAGATGGTAAGGATAGTGCACCTCTTGGTTAGGGCACCAAAGAAGTTGGTGTTCCTAAGGATATCAATGGCGATTCGATAGATAGGGTTTGTGATAAGGTTTTAAAATGTACCTTTTTGAGGGGTCGTTTAAGCCCTTATTTGATTACTTTTGTATCTGTTATTACTTAATATCGTTCCTTTTCACTTTTTAGGTATCTTGAAGGCAAAATGCTGGAATGACACTTATTCGGACGAAAAGGCGCGAATATACGAAGAAAATGGCCAAAGTCAAGAATCGAGACACTCAGGCTGCTGGAACTGAAGGTGACGGCGTCACGCACAATAGTGACGCCGTCGGACCACTTTTGCGATGGCTCAGTAGCCAAATTGCTCATTTACAAGTGACGGCTTCAGGTTTTAAAATAGTAGGGAGTCGCAACTCAGACGGCCTAGATTTGATCCAGACAACGTCAGAGACTGAAGGGGACGGCGTCACAAGCATAAGGTGACGCCATCGCAAGACTAACGTGGCCAAGACGAAACCCTAATGACGGCGACCTGACGGCGTCACAAATCATAAGGTGATGCCGTCGCATGTGTAATCTTATATATAGAATCCGAATTTTTCAGTTTTCAGTGTGTAGTCTTTTGGAGTAAAAACCTAAACCGAACCAAGGCTGTCTTGTACAGTATTTTAGGGTTCCATACCCTATCTTACATCAAGATAAGTGTTTTACTTCATTAATTCAATTATGTCTTCAATTAATTGTGTGTATGCTTGCATGTTTTCCATGTCCGGCTAATTTACTTGTGTGTTTGCTTAGGGAATATGAAACTTAATTATTGAATATTGATTGGTTGTCTCTTATCTTAATTGTTAATGATCTAGTATTGCGATAGATCATCCGTTGTATAGTTAATGCTTGATTAATCTTTGTTGAACCTTAGCTTATAGTACCTAGAGTCATTGTAGGCTAAACCATCCGAAGAGTACCTTAGTGTTAAGTTTATAAATCCTAGAGATTTTGTAGGCGATAACCTTTGGTAGTTTCAAAGAGTTAGGGATAAACGCATACCCTACGACCTTAGACACACAACGTGATTAAGAATAAGGATGTGACAATTCAACCATCAATAGGAGATAATTAAGGAGTAATAAAACCTAAGTAAACACATCTTTAAATCATCATACGAGCACACAATAATTAGACATAGACTACATACACCTTAGATTAGATAATTAGACGAATAGAGTAATCGGTAGAAATACCAACCCCCAAATCCAATACCCCGAGATTCGTACTTTTCCATTTCCTAAAAACATAAAAAGATAAAAAATAATCTTCCTCAACCCCAACCTTAGCGTAGTAACTTCTCACTAGCATTCCTATTCCCCTAGAGAACGATATCAATACCCGTGGCTTACCCTAATACTACACTACAACGATTAGGTTCACTGCCTAGGGAGTTGAAAAACTTGCTCGACGAAAAGGAAGTTCCTTTGACCCCGAACGACGCGTTTAGCGTTATCAAGTTTTTGGCGCCGCTACCGGGGAATAGAATAGCTAGTTAGAAGTCCACCTCATTTAGGTTCCCTTGCTTGATTCCTATCAAGTAATTTTTTTCCAATTTTTAGCTTCCTCGTAGTGTATCCCCCTTCTTCGTGACCTTTGTTAGTAACCCCATCACTTTTCATCATGGAAGGTGATTGCTCATCAACCAACAACCCACCACCAAATAAACCACTTTCAATCAAAAACCAACCTAATAACCAACACAACCGCCAAAACCGTTATGTAAGTAGAAACACCGACCTTCAAGATTTGCAAAAGATATTTGATAGTACAATTAGGGATGCTGTTGAGAAAGTGGTCAGCGCCTCTGTAGTTGGCTCCATGATCGACAGCAATTCGGAAAATGGCTTAGTGAATAGAAACGTGAATGAGGAGAATAGTGCTTATTTCAATCTTTACCCCACTAAGGAAGAGGTTGCTTACCATCAATACATAATCGATAATCCCCGACCACCCATCATTAGGATATGTCCAAAGATTAGGAGAGGAAATCCTTGGAACCTCAAAATTCCTTGTATGATTGGATATAGGAATGTCGAACATGCTTACATAGATACGGAATCTCCCATTAATGTGATGTCATCAGCTATTTACAATGACATTATGAATGAGCGACTTAAGATTAGGAGAGACCCTAAGTATCCAGGTGGGGTTTGCAACTTTGTGGGAAGGGTCAAGGATGTACACGTCTTTATAGGAATTTCACCTACCTAGTTGATTTTGTAGTCCTAGAAGACATTGGATGTGTCATTGACTATAGCTTATCTCAAGTAGTGCTAGGAAAACCGTTTGTTGAAACATCTAAAATGAGCCATAACAAGTATGATGGAACGGTTAGGTTTAAGGAAGGAAACGATGAGATCACTTATAGGATACCTTGGAAGACGAACGAATATGGCCATCTATCCCTTTTTGAACGAGACAACAATAGAGCTTTTGAGGATAAAAGCAAGGACGATGTTGAAAAAGGTTTTAAATTCATGTGGGAAAGAAGGAGGCTTTATTATAAGGATTGCTTGACCCTAGGGGCTAGGTATAGAGTCGATGAAAATTTTGTCAACATGATAGAATTCTCATTGAGAATGCAAAACGAGACCACGTAGGGGCACGGCTTCGAGTCTAGCTACAAGACTCATAGATAAAGAAAAGCGCTTCGTGGGAGGCAACCCATGCTTAATTGTTTGCTTGTTTGTGTCGTGTATCCTTTATTGATTGTTTATTCTCATGTTTAAATTTGTAAAAATGCTTTATTTTGTCTTTAACCTCGTCTTAGTTACATATAAAGGTATTTTACATAAGGGATAAGTGTAGGGAGGATTACACACGTTTTCAAAAGAAACGTAAACATGAGAATTACAATTAATTAAAAGATATACATTTTTGTTTGTTCGAGTCAAATGCTTGTATCGAGTCATAATGGATGTTTTGCAGGAAATTTTTCCAGATTCTAAAGATGTAAATTTTCCAGAATTTTTTCCAAAAAATCGCAGACCAGTTTTTGTCAGGATAACCTGACGGCGTCAGGATCGCAACCTGACGGCGTTAGGAAGGAGCAAAAACAACTGATTACTTTTTCTCGTTTTCTGAGCTACTTATAAATTTTTGGAATTTTCCAGGTCTTAATTTTCCAGAAATTCTGTAAACATCCATTCCACAAGCATTATATCCTATTTTAGTAGAGTCATATATATATTATTACCGCCGATTTTACGCGAAGGTTTCGTTTGTTTTCTTCAAGTGTGCAGGTTTAATTTACCAAGAAGAAGGTACATAGGATGAGAAGGAGCTTTTAACGCAAACATTCTTCTTGAAGAAAGATGTAACCACCACTTTACACGGATCCTACCGAGCTAATCAGGGGAGTATTAGTTCCTTTCGTTTTTAATTACCTTCCATTATCATAACTTTGATACTTTTGGGGAACATTGGGGACAATGTTCAGTTTAAGTGTAGGGAGGAAAAATAAAACAGGAACTTTGAAACTATGCTTATCCTTGATTATTTGCTTTGTCCAATTGCATTTGTGTAATAAACCATGAGAAAATGTCTGTTAGGGTAATTTTGGCACCAAATTTAAAATTTTTCATGACATATAGGAGTGGGCCATTAGTCTTGATAAAGCGTCTCATGGATAGGAAGTTATATGACTAGCACGAAAACCCTTTACCACTTAAATTCCACCCAAAATGTGAGGATCGCCCTTAGATTAGTAGGAATTAAAGCATTCATATTTAATGCTTAGTGTGTGAACCGGTAGTATAATAGATTCTAGAACTTGTTTTGTGATGCATTCCGAGATTGCTAGTAAGACTACACTTGTGTAGTTAGGAATAACTAAATGATAAGAGGCATTAGGATAACCCTTGTTTGATACCCGTAATATAATTACTTCTTCCACATCGGTTGAATAATTCCCCCACACCTTTGCGTTGTACTCATCTTTAGTACACGATACCCCTAGTTAACCCCTCAGAGCCTATCCTTTTCGTTGTTCTCGTGATGTTTCGGTTTTCCGGAATATCAATGAAGAGCATTGTTTACACCCTACCCCCAAATGTACACCCAAATCGCCTTAGCCTACCTTGTATGCACTCACTTTTAGTGCATTATTGTTATCACACTAAACCCTTAGTTCAATTATCTAGTTGCTTGCATAAGTTGCTAAGTCGAGTCATATTCTTTGTACACAGTTTTGGGACGATTGGGACTCATAGGAAAAGTTAAAGTTTGTGAAATGACGGGAAGGGAACGTTAAATTCAAATTCCCTTTATTTGCATAATAATGTACTCCAAGTGTTTTGATCTTTTCAATTCGGGTCATATTAGTGTTAGAGTAATAAAAACTCAAGTGTAGGGATGTTCCTATAAATCCTTATCATTTTGATGTTATCGTAGAGGATGGTAGAGTAAAAGTGTATGAAAAAAAAAAAAAAAAAAAAAAAAAAAAAAAAAAAAAAAAAACATACGGGCTACCATCCTACATTTATCTTTAAATTTATGTTTGTTTGTTTCAGTTATCTAGAGTATAGAGTGTCGAGTCTTGGCTTAGCAACGCCATTCTTCGCATGCTTATAACATAAAGATTTTTGACTTGCCACCACTAAATAGCCTATCCCACCAAACCCTTTGTTTCCCTACCGTAAGCCTAACATTACAACCCTTTAAAAGACCTCTTTGATAGTCTTTCCTAGGTGCTTACGCCAAAGCGATGGAGGTTTGATCTAGTCTCAAGCCTATGGTAATCTATGTACTAGGACCGGTTAATGAGTGTTTATCTTCCATTTCCAACTTGTTATATTTCATATACACCCGAGAGATGTGAGTATCCAAACACCCCATGTGAGGTGCTAGTATGTAATTTCTGTGCTTATTATGACTTTTGCGGGGCTTATATGCCCCCTAACTTATAAATTAATTGGCTAAAAGCACATTTGCTTGAGGACAAGCAAATACCAAGTGTAGGGATATTTGATAAGGTTTTAAAATGTACCTTTTTGAGGGGTCGTTTAAGCCCTTATTTGATTACTTTTGTATCCGTTGTTACTTAATATCGTTCATTTTCACGTTTTAGGTATCTTAAAGGCAAAATGCTGGAATGACACTTATTCGGACGAAAAGGCGCAAATATACGAAGAAAATGGCCAAAGTCAAGAATCGAGACACTCAGGTTGCTGGAACTGAAGGTGACGGCGTCAGGCACAACAGTGACGCCGTCGGACCACTTTTGTGACGGCTCAGTAGCCAAATTGCTCATTTACAAGTGACGGCTTCAGGTTTTAAAAGAGTAGGGCGTCGCAACTCAGACGACCTAGATTTGATCCAGACGACGTCAGAGACTGAAGGGGACGGCGTCACAAGCATAAGGTGACGCTGTCGCAAGACTAACGTGGCCAAGACGAAACCCTAATGACGGCGACCCGACGGCGTCACAAATCATAAGGTGACGCCGTCGCATGTGTAATCTTATATATATAATCCGAATTTTTCAGTTTTCAGTGTGTAGTCATTTGGAGTAAAAATCTAAACCGAACCAAGGCTGTCTTGTACAGTATTTTAGGGTTCCATACCCTATCTTACATCAAGATAAGTGTTTTACTTTATTAATTCAATTATGTCTTCAATTAATTGTGTGTATGCTTGCATGTTTTCCATGTCCGGCTAATTTACTTGTGTGTTTGCTTAGGGAATATGAAACTTAATTATTGAATATTGATTGGTTGTCTCTTATCTTAATTGTTAATGATCTAGTATTGCGATAGATCATCCGTTGTATAGTTAATGCTTGATTAATCTTTGTTGAACCATCAGAACGCTGTCGCAGTGGAATACGAACACTGCGGCAGGGGAAGTCAGAGACTGCAGCAGACCTAGTTTAGATCCAGCAGACTCAACGCTGCGGGATGAGAAAATTTTGGACTTCGGCAGTGAACATTTACTCGTTAAACCGATGACTCGGCAGTGTTTTCACCAGGCTGCCGCAGTGACAACACGGACTGCGGCAGTGGAAGTCAAGGTCGTTGGACTCACAGAGCTAAGAACTGAAACCGGTAAAAGAAGCATATAAACGCGGAAAAGCAGGCTTATTCACAGTAAGGTCGTAAAACGGAAATTCTATGGATTTTGCACTTTTACTTGCTATAATTCATTGTTGCCTATGTTTTCATTAGTTTATTCCCGAATTTGCTGGGGAGTTTTTCCATGTAAAATTTTGGAATAGTTTATAGGGATGTGAACCATAAACGAACAGGAGTTCGTTTACACGAAAATCGGTTAATTAAATATTCAATCCCCCGTATATTCGGGGCGTTTTCAGTATTATTCGTGTCTTTAATGTATGATCGTGGAGTGTACCCCACAAACCTATGAGTGTAGAGAGCCCACATATACTTTATATTGTTCAACC